>WYDI02015307.1:0-21227 GCA_009867235.2 Psittacus erithacus
TAACAGGCAATAAACGGCATTCGCTGGATCATATTGGTCGGCTCAGCGGTGTCCGTGACTCCCGCGTCGCGACAGTTATGTATGAGGCTTGTGGATCTCCTTTTAAAGGTTAGTCCAGAGCATTCTAATACATCTTAATACATTTTTTTCCCCTAAAGTGTTTGTTCCTTTTGATGAATTAAATGTGGAATAATAATTTCTGTACTCCCCTAAGGAACCTGGGAAATAGTAAAAACTTGCAAATGTGATCTCTTCCTCAAGCTTTGCCCTCATCTGTGTACTAGCAGTGTTTATGAGAATCGTGATCAGTCATAATCTGACATGCAGTGTACCCATGTGTCTGTCAGATCCAGCAGGCACGCTGCTGTAAGGACATCACGGGAATGAAACTGAAACTTTCACTTGGCAAACCATTAAACAGAAGCAGCTGATCCCATTAGACTTAATAGTTACTGAATCCACAAATGTGCACCCAAAGTTGATGTGACATCTCAGGGTCTGGTTGAGCTACACACCAGTGTAGCTAAATGACAACTTCCCAGAGGACCCACCTGAAACAGAATTCAGCCTTTCCTTCCTGGTGCACAGTTGGAGAATGGAAGTTCATTTGCTTAAAGAGGAGGACCAGGAGCCTCTCTATCACTACTGCTTTTAGGGTTATTACATAACCTTAAAGTGATTTATTAAATTTTCCAATTCCTCTTAAAATGGGAACAGGTGCTTTTCTTGTGTGGTTTATGCTGACAGCTTGGGTGTTCTGCAGTTATTTAGGCTGATGGATGTCTATTGGAGCAAATATTTGTATCTGTTTCTACAAGTCACTTAAACTGAGTTATGCTGCCAAAAGAATGTGTTTGTTCTTGTTTCATGTATGCTACTCAAGCAGAGCTCCTAGCTGTCAAACAATCCCATAGCCTCACCTCACACAGCAGCAGCAGGAAGCCTCAGATAGGCTAACATTCGTTGCGTGGAGCCAGACTCTGCAAAAGCATGAACGCAAACTTGCCAACGTGAATCCGTAGTGAATGCCTTTCCTCAAAGTGAAAAGATGGAGTGGATGTGCATTAGCTTTGGTCTGTGACACAATCTGAAATGCTTTTATATAAATCATAGGGGACAAAATCAAAGTTGTTCACCAGTATGTGCTCCTACAGAAAATGAATAAAGGAGATGACTTACAAAGTAACCTTTTATCTCTGACCTCGTAAGTCTTTATCCTCAGCTTAAGAACTTAACACTCACAACTACTGGACACCAAACATTGCAGACTCAGTAGAGGGATTGGTTTTATGGGAAATTATGTTTTACTTACTTTTCCCACAGCCAATAATTATGTCTCTGTATCTCCTAGGGGTTAATTGTATCACCACCTTTCTTCTTGCCAACACTTCCTTTCCATACCACAATTACCAACCCCTTTATCTCAATATATCTAGCTGAATAATAAAAACTAAACTTGGAGCTATTTTTTTGTATATTTATTCTATTTTCTATTTTATCTATATTTAGTTTTCTAAGACTTTTCTCAACATCGGTCCTGGAAAAGGTTGCATACGTAAGATGTCGTCTGGTTTTCAGTCAGTGTAAGTGCCGCCTCTCCTTGTGAATCTTGACCTGTCATGTACATAAATACGTATCATGTAATTGTTACTTCTCAGCAGAGGGGAAAGAATCAGTGGTGTAAAACTAAAGCAGCAGAAGTACATAAATAATAACACTTGGTGATATTTTGATGAACATAAAATAAGGGCAATGACAACTTCACTTATGAAGTTAGCAGTAAGGCAGTTACCTCAGCAGCTCTGGTGATTGGTTTAAAAGTGCAGCAGATCTCAGTTTCTACTGTTCCCCTTCAGATGTCTCCGGCAAGTTGATGTCCTATGGATAAAGATCCTTTTTCCTTTTTCTTCACACTGATAGACTGGGAAATCACAATCTTACTGTAGTAATGGCTCCCATCACAGTGTTCTGATACACCAAACAGGCACATAAGGGATGTAACATCTCTCTTTGCATCAGCCTAGTCATGTGAATAAGCAAAACTGTGCCAGTAAATCAATCGATCATGATCCTCAGCTCCTCAATGGAGCATGTGAGGCTTTTCTGTTGTGATGATGGGAGACATTGCCCAGAGAGGGGCAGAGAAGTTGCACCACCTTCACTGTGCATGTTGGAGATGAAGACGAAACGCCAAGAACAGCGCATGATTACTTTACAACGTGAGTTCACCAGCGGGTGAAAGCTCCCGGTTGACAGTGACGTGCTGATTTATTAATTCCGCGTTAAAAAGACGGTATTGCACAATTTCTCCACACGGTGGCACTCAGAACGTCGACGATGGGAACAGGGAGGGAAGGGCTGGTATCCGGTTCGCTGCTCGGCCGCTGATGCGTGACAGCTCAGCTTCAGTGGCGGATAGCTCCGTGCATCAGCTTCAAGATCAGAACCAATATGAAGCACATCTTGCTTCACTGAAAATGCTTAAAACCCTCTCCTCACAGCACAACATGTAACAAAAGAATTAACTCGAACCTCATTTTATTGTACCTATCACGTTAGCATCTCTCTTCTCCCTTAGGCTCTTTACTCCTTCTTGCAGCATATCTAAAACCTGGCCCGGTGCGGAAGGGGTGTCCATAGCAGGCTAAAATGTTACCAAGTTCCAAACATGATGCCAGCCATTAGATCAATAGGAGCCTTTCAGTAGCAGAGCAGAGATTGACTGAGGGCTTAGGGGAAAACCAGTTTTCCACCAAAGTCAAAGGAGAAACTGCTTTAACATTAATGAAGCTGCATCAAACATAGGGAGACTGCAAAAACCATCTACATAACACAGTGCCATTTCTGCAGACAAATGTATTTTAGCGTGGTGAAATGGGACTGGACTAATCGAACACTGAACACCTCTGGGTAAGCCATTTCCAGGGAATATGACCTCATGGCTTTAAAACAATATTAGAAGACTCCTGAGCAATGTCCGTCAGCATAAGTTGTCAGCATAAGTTATCAGCATGGTGTGCAGTATATGACACAGACAGGCTTTGAGAGTATCCTCAATGTAACTTTCTCCACTTTCCCCACACTACTTGGGACACAGTCTTAGAGGAACAGTCCTTGGCAGGAGAATTTAACCTGTGGTATCTGGATTGGCTAGAGTGTGCCTCGCAATATTGATATCCCTCTCTTCCTGACAAAGCATAATTGAGCCACTTGATCTATTTTACTGCAGTACAAGCATCCTACGTCCTCTGCTATTAGGATGTTTTATTTGTCATTTGTTTATAGTGTTAAATTATTTATACTATTGGATGTATTTTTCGGAAGAGGTGTATTTTAATGGAGGTACTTGTACCTTTCTCTGACCATTAAAATCAATCCACAGGATAGGATGAGTCTGCACTTCTCGGGATTCAAGAGCACTTCTGGTTTTCAGCCATCATGCCTCTCCCCTCTTCACTGTTTAAATATTCTTGGCCACTCCAGTCTGTTCTGACAACCTCCACTTGTGCCACAACTGGCAAGGCAAAGCCAGTGATAAAGCTGTGCAGCACCACCATTGTACAGCTCTTTTCTTTCCACAATGTGTCATCCTCATTTACAACTGAAGTATGCTTTTGTCTGTTTCCCATACCTTCCATAGGTGTAACAAGTAACTGAAAGACATTGTGGTCCTTTAATGCATGCCTCTGCTTCTGTGTGATCTAAAGTAGTGTTTCTAATTGGGAATTTAACACAGTTTTGCAAAGGGCTACTCTTTAGAGGAAGCACAGAACTCCCCTATTTCTCCTTTCAACCAGCCCCTGCATACATGGAGAGATACAAGGAATAAGAGACTGTCATCCTCAAGCCAAAGAAAAAGGTTGGGGACCATGGCTCTAGACCATGACAACAGCTCTAGCTCTTGCACTCAGGTTGCATGAGAACCTGAGCTGGCCCATGGCAGGGGGTTGGAACTGGATGATCGCAAGTTCCTTCCCAACCCAAACCACTCTGATTCTGTGATCTCACAGTCCCTGCTGTGGAAAGACCAGGCTCTTGCTCTCTCCCCCTCCTCTTTGCCCTCTCCCTTCTCTGCACCTGACCCTCCTCATTCCTGCCACCTCTGCACATCACAGGGCTCCCCATGATCAGATGACCATGGCATTCAGTCATGGCCCAGTCCCTCAGCCAATTCAGCTCACCAGTCAGACCATAAGGTGTTGGTAGAAAGCACCCAGAGAGGGACATTAAGAAACAGGGACTAGTATTATCATTGTCAGTAGCACTGCTATATGAATACTTCTTACATTTTAACACTTGTTATTAGTAAGGTTCTTTCATCTATTGTAATTCTGATCAGTAGTCAGATGAATTACTGTAGCAATATTTTGCCCCATGTATGAGTAAAAAAGTAAAGAAAAATTAATCCAAGATTAAAGAACAATTTAAAACTATTCCTGTTTTTTTGATTTTAGAGCACCATGACTTCATTATAATCTTCACCCAGAACTGTAATCTCTTTATTTCAGGATCACTCAAGCATAACAGCAGTTCTAAATTCAAAGCATATGCCTCACCAAAAAGAAAAGTGAAATTAAATTTTATTATACTAATTATGCAGTATAATATTTATATAATGGCACCTTCAGAAAACAGTTCTGGATTCTGCAATTTATGTGAGTTAAGAGTTCATTTTTACTTGAATAAAAAGATTAGATGTTAAATCAGGAACTATTCCCTCTAGGGGAAAAAAATTAAATCTGAGGCTACATTTTAATTACTTTGTCCTTCTACAGAAGCACATGAAAATATTATTACTAACAATAACGAGAAAGCTAAGCAGATGTTCCTGAAAAAGTATAGAAAAAAAACTTGTACTGATTACGTGAGAACAAATATGGAACATCCTTTCTCCTGTTGGCTATATGGCTTTTATCTGTATTTCAAAAAAAGGCTTTAAAAGTGTTGTTAAAGAAAAGCTGGAAACTGTTCTGGCCATTGTAAGGTAAGATGCTGTCGACAGCGAAAGACATATGAAAACTAGCACATTTTAACAGTGCAAGAAGCAAATACTTTGAACTCAGCGATTAGCAGAGAAATAATATTTGGAAGAGTATTTACATTTCATTTAGCCAATACCTAGATAGCTTCTAATCTGCCTCACCACTGGAGGAAGACAAGCTCATTAAAGAAACTGCTGCATATACATGGGGCTTAGAAACCTTTCTCCTAACCCTTCAGCACTGAAAAACTGTTATTTTTTTAAAATATACAAATCACAGTCATTTTCACATATCCCACATCTTCCCTCACACCTATCCCTCCCTCCTCTGGTGTTCCTGTACATTCTAGCGCCTAGCACAGGCTTTTAGCAGCTAGATGTTAAATTGCACTTGAGAACGTTTCAACTGTTACTAATGACCATCAGGAGACAAAGCTGGGAAGGAGTAAAGCCACAACCAGCTGAAGTACAGTCACCCCTTCCTGAACTACAGGCTGCTAAACCATGCCTGAAGAGGTGTTAAGGATAAATGACTATAAAGACAGCTCCATACATCTACACTCACCAATAATCTCATTCCATCTTCTTGAATGATGGTTACCATTCAAAGACCAGATTACCACCATAACTCATCATACTGCTCCTTCCACAGAGAACACTTTCAATAGAGACTGCCTGAAATCAGTTGGCTGGAAAATCAGGACCAAATATTGGACATTTTTCCACAGAAATATGGATACATTACATGTATTCACACACGCACTATGGATGACTAGAACACAATTGTTTCAGATCCTCAAAAAAAAGGTCTCATGGTTTGTCAGTTAAAAAAAAAAGGTTTATATTCACCACATGCTCACAATTTTTATCATTAATCTTTAATGACAGCTCGAATCTACAGGTTTATAAATATATATTTTCATAATCGTGACAACCAGTGACTAGATGTGGTTTTGGTGGAAAATCATCTGAAATACTGTAAGGCTAGGTAAATTACAAGGCATTATTATAAAACACTGATGTCGAATTTTGGTGATATTACATTACTTTTGCAAACATTAGAGACAAACATTACTTGGTGAAATACAAACATTGCAGAAGAGACTACAACCAAAAGTAATTTACCAGTTAAATACACAGTTAGAAATAATTTTCATTTTTAAACAAAGTCAAGGTAAATTAAAGAAACAGTAATAAAAACTGTCTTCAGCAGACATCATCTCCATTACAGAGAGAAATAGTTTGTGTAACACTGTAAGGGAGGAGATGGGTTTCTTTACGTTGTTCCAGGAACAGTAATTCTCTGTCACAGCAGTCATTTTTCCCCATTGCAACAAGGATTCATGTCCAGATGTAGGTAGGTTTTGCACCCAGGTAGAGATCATTGTGTATCAACCTTAAAATGCATGAAGTTCGCATCAGGTTGCACCTACATGAAGCCAGTTGCAAGATGTACATGTATGTTTGTTATACCAGAGCTTAGAAACTAGACTTGGAGTAACCCCAACTGACTTTAGTTTTAGTATTTTTCATCAGCTTTAAAAACAAAAAAACAAATCTTAGCTTTATGAGTTTAAAAGTACAATACAATTTGGCTTATTTTAAAGACACAAATACAAAAAAATTATAACTCACAACAGTAACACAACTTTTTGTCCTGAAAGTGATAGAGTGAAGTATAATATGTGAGACTTCATTACCCAGTTTTATGAAATATTGTCTCCTTACTGTCATTCAAAGGATTATGATTATGATCTAGTGAAGTCAGATTGGACAAGAAAGAGCTTAACAATGTAACACTATTTGAGATATACGGTTTCCTTAATGACACTTTAAACAGAGTATTTTACAGACAACACACCAATACATCAACTATACCAATCAAGTTAATTTCTAAAAAACCAGGTGCACCATAATATTGCATAGAAAGAAATCCCCGGCATTGATACACTTGCACTGAAGACTAGGAGTTTCTCCCTGCCTTACTAAATCAAAGCACATATGTTTTATTAAAGCACATCTCACATTTGCCATTTTTCTTAGCTATATTCTTTGGAATCGATAGTGTATATTATTTCAAGCACGTTTTTATTCTGCATGCTGTTATTTAATATTAAAAAACTAAAATTGAAAGGAAAATGTTCTTTCTGTCTTATCCCCTTACAAACATGATGTAAAATAATCTTCCTGTGTCACATAAAAATAAAATCAGACCATTCTCAGTAACAGAAAGCTCAAACAAAACCCAGGATAGCTGAATGAGGTGGATATTCATACACAGTATGTATGAAATCCAGGGTCAAAAATCCTCTCTGTAGAATAATTTAAAAGATGTATTCATAAATTGGCTAAACCAATAGCCTGTGGTTTTATAGCTCAGTAGTCATTTTGATCATGGAAGACATACATTCAAGTCCATACACTGATTCAGGAAGTATTCTGACCACTTAACTATTTTAGGGCAATTCTCTCATATAAGCTGAACCTGAGAAAACCTACCTATTGACACAGGTATGCTTCCCTGAACATGTTTCATTTTAGATATGTCACCATCTTCCATTTTAGAAAAACACTGGTCAGTTCTGCATAAGGCTAGGGTTCTGTATTTTACAGCACAAATGTCTATATTTACTTCCTACCTTAAACTACTTGTTTGAAAAACTTTTAATTTCAGTGCTCAAAAATATTTTCATTTCAGTAAGTAATCCTTTTATGTATCCAGAACAGGTACACGTGAAGTGCATACAGGAAACAGAAGTAGTTTATGAAGATTTGCCAAAAAAGCCATGCAGTATAACTGGAAAGTAAAAGCCATTTTCTTCGGATATTCCTTACAGTGAGCACTTTAATCTCATGTTATAAACCGCGTGGACAGATTAAATCCATCCAAAAGTTTTTACGGTATGCATTACGTAGCATCAGATAAATAGCAGTAAAAGCTTAACAGTCCATGTCTCCACAAAGAGAGTTCATAAAAAAATAGAACTTCCGTTTTCGGATAGAATATATATTCATAATATCTGTGTAAGAGGTTAATATATACAATAAATATATTTTGTTATATTAACTATAGTCACAGTTTTGGGTTTTTTTACTTAACTACGTAACAGTAGAGGTGTACCAGGAAGACAGATTTCTGACTGTAATTTCTTTCACTGTAAGATAAGAAAATATTACCAAATCCTTATGGCTGTTACAGATACAGGATTTCTGGCACAGCTGAAAATGTATCATGAATTAGAATTGATTATTATATTTTTAGGACAAATTTCATTTTAATGACAAAAACATTATTGGACTTTTGGTGAGAACTAGAGAACCCATGAGATTTCTTCCTAGGAAATGTTGAAAGGCACATAAAATTTCAATATATATTTGATATTATGCTAAAAAGCAGGTTCTAAGTATTTCTGCAGGTTACATTAAAATGCAGGATTAGAAGATGTTTGCCTGTTGATGCTATGGAAAAGCGTTTCATGTCTCTGTAAAGAGATCACGTGTACGCATGAACAGACATTTGCTCATTCAAGTGATACATTTTCCCTTCGCATATGCCGAAACAACAAAAAGTGTGCACTGATTCTCTTGTTTACTGAGGCACACACATCCACATCAAAAAGCTACCTGTTATGGTAAAATAAGAAAAATATATTTTACCTGAAAATACGTGCATTTATTGAAAATGAGTGCAACAGTCTCAATGACTGATTTTATGCTAAAAAATAATAATATGCTTAGCTAGCTGAAATTCCATTTGCAGTCACTTAATTGTTCTGATTCCTTTTAGGATTTCTAACAATATAGGTAAAATTCAAAAATATTGCCATGAAAGGCATAGAAGCCCATGCAAAATATCTACCAGGTTTGGTGTGAAGCAGCAAACATGAATGTATATCAGACATACAGTACAATTTGACCCACTGTATAAAGTATCTTTATAGTGCACATAAAACACAATGGCACATCTCATAAAGCTACGACTTTGCACAATTAATGACAGACACATTTTTACATCAGCAGAGACATAAGCAATGAATAACTCACTTAAAAGTGAAGTACATGACCTAAGGATTATTTCCTCGCCTAAACCATTCTAGTATCGCTTGGAAAGGAAGGTGGCACAGGCTCTATTCATGCATATAAAAATACAAAGAGCTATCATATTCTCCAGAAAAAGGTCGTCTTGAAAATTTTCACATATTTTGCTTTGCCTGTGACAATTCATTTTGTGGAACTATATTCTTTAGAAACGTGATATTAAAAAGTTGGTTTGCTCCAGCTCCTATTAAAATGATTGTTGTCCCACCAACTTGAGAACTATCCCCTCCAGGTTTTTCTCCTCAGAGTCATAATTTATGTAAATATTATATAATTATTCTTTTGAATTCTTATTTCATCTCCACTGATCACAATGCTTCTAGCAAGCCACATAGAGATAACATCAGGTTGAAGTCTAAAGGATTGGAAACTGTACATGCATTCTGCCAGCGGAAAAACAATCATGGTCATTGCAGCTGAACACTAAGTAAGTTTTTGGAAATCTGAATAAATCTCACATGGAAATAAACTAATATGATAGAAGTGAAAAATATGTAATCAAAGTAGTGCAACTTTGACACATACCTGATAAATTTCTATTAAAACACCACAAACTTCTTCCACAGACTTCATCAATAACATTCTCTAGTCAAAGCTGACCAGGCACCACCTTACCTTTCCAGACTTTAAAAAGCAGGTGTTTATAAATGCTTCCAGGAGGCGATGTCTTTTACTGGATTTGCACGTGTCGATAATCTGTGATCACATTCAAACCCATATCATTACTCACAAAATTTAGTAATGAGGACAGCCTTAACTGCTTGAGACTCTGTTTTGCAAAACACTGGTCTGGTACTCTGCATCCTCAAAATAGTTAATATTCAGATCCGTGTGTGACAAAGGGGGGAATAAATTATAGAGCAACAATCCCTGGACAGAATTACAAAGCCATAGCCCAGTTCTGCCTACATTTCAACACAGACCAAGATTAATTTCACCTAAGCCATGGCAAAAAGCAGGGTAACTCAGCAACTTGCTGGTGTACTTGATACATGTACATCCATGTAGGTACTCCAGATTCAAAGAGTTTAAGCCACAGTTGCTATAAGGAGATTTTCAAATGCTTACAGACCTGCAGATGCTGCACAAATCAAACTGCCATCAAACTGACAAAAACAACTGCCATCCAATGGAAGACAATTTTCAAGTTCTAGAATTAGAGTTACTGTTAAAAATGGTTTTAGCACCATTTGTATTTCTAAAGCCATTAAAACAGTAAAAAGGACATCTTGATAAATCTGAATCTAAAATGCACAGAAACTCTTTTATTTCTCCAAGTGTTTTCATCAATTTGCGTAACAGTTGTTGGTTCACTTTTGGGGTAAAAAGGCCAAGCAAAACATGTTTTGGAAAGCTACAACACTAAATAAAAAGATGTTCTGCTCTATTTCCACCAGCTTTCAAAGTGCTTTCAAATGGAGACAAGTCTTTTTCCTTCTCTCCAGTATTAAGGCTCTTGTAAAAAAAAAGGTTTAACTAAAAGACACTTGGCTTCCTTCATCAAATACAACACTTAATATGCTTTAAATATGAATATTTTGAAACCCTAGTTCTGCAATTTTAGCTTTATAAATGTGTACAAGCAATATATAGGATTACTTATTACGAGAGCAGGGCCTTAATATTCTGAGCTTTAAAATACTCAGTAGATGTTTACTGCACATTTGGTTTATATTCTCTATTAAAAAAACTAGGATTAGAAAACTGGCTGGGAATTTAAAACCAAGTTAATAATACCTCAGAAAGTAGTTTTGCAATTATTTCTATTAAATCAGCAGTGACTTAGAAACATTAAATGAAACACTCTTTTCCCCTCAAGTTTCCAGACCATTTTCCCCCCCAGAATTTATTAGGGCAATTATTCTGACTAAACCAGACTTTCAGGGGACAAAAGTGCTTCCCAATTCCCACTGAAGCCAAAAGGTTCTATGAAAACGTAACATTACTCAGGATGTCTGGGACACATAACCCTTTTGCAGAACACAAAAATGCAGTTAAAACCCACATTTAATGCCTAACCAAGCTACAAAAGATCTAAGGCCTGATCTGACAGCCCTTCATAATCAGAAGATCGCACTGACATTGGTTTTACCACTCTTAGGTGTTGTATTTGTAGAGGTCCCTCTCCTGCAAAAACATGTACTCAGATTTGGCAGCAGCACAACCTGCATTCAGCTAAACTCTTTAAAAAGCAAGTTTAAAAGGGAAAATACTGTTTACTGCTAATGAAATCCTAATTTAAAATATACCTTTGAAGGCAGAAGTCAGCATGCTCTGTAATTTTTAGTGATTTTTTTTTTTATATGGCAAGCTATGGCTTTCCTCCATTTGAATGACTAAATTTAGGCAGTTTTGTGAAATCTGCCACTTACTAAAATTATTATGAAACACATAAAGCATTTGTTTTTCAGAAAGTAGGTTCCCGCACTGATGCCATGGCACAAGAATTTCAACTAAACTGTTAACAGGAATAGAACGGAAAGTCTTCCTTGGGATGCAGACTGGAATTTTGACTTCAGCTCTTGCAACCTTTAGTTCCTTTGGGGCAATTCCCACCCTTCCCACTGACTTGAGCTCAAGCATCTTCATGGAACCGATCTTACTGAAACAAACAGATCCTGACAAACATTTATGACAACATACCATGTGAAGTTTAAAACAGAACACTTGCTTTTTAAAATCCCTCAGTGTGTTGCATTTCAGTTAGTGTGCGACATTATTTTGCTTTTCTAAATAAGTTTAAGCGCATGAAACAGGGTTCAAAACAAGAAAAAAAGTAAAAATATATTTAATCCCATCAATCACTTTTACAGCATGATGTAACACAGCTAGACCTGGGGGCATCCGTATTCTTTTGTCTTTGGGTTCAAAACTGCAATCTGACCCTTAACCCTGCCCTATCAGGCCCACCCCACACTGGTGAGTCAGGGAGGCTTTGAACACGGATCCAGCCCCACGCCGGAGCCGGGCTTTGCTTAAGCAGGATTAGGGAAGGAGAGCGGCTGGGCGATGCCCTCAGACACTGCCCTGCGCGCTACACAGCCTGACCCTGCTGAGAGGGCTGCAACCGGAGCTGACCGGGAGCGTGTGTCTGCACCCGCAGATCCTGGTCCTGACCAGGGAATTCTGCCAGTGCCCTGCGGCCCTCCCTGCCCTTCCTCCCCGCTCTGGAGAGAGCCGCGGCGCACCGGGAGACCATGGTGGAAACCGGCTCCCGCCTGGCGCCGCTGCAGCAGCCCGGAGGGCATCCCCTCTGGCATCCCCTCGGGCACTCATCCCCTCGGCATCGCTGGCGGGATAGAGGATATAAATAATCCGTCTGTAAACCGAATTCAGGAAGGTATCTCCCGGTGACTTACAGAGAAGCGGCTGGAAGCGGGGCCTGCTCTGGGCCGCGGATCCCGGGTGGGCACAGAGCCGGCCAGGCCGGAGAGGCACCGAGAGCTCCCGTGAGGGGAACCCGCCCTGCCTCAGCCCTCCGCGGGACCGGCCCGCTGGCCCCCCGGGGCTGCGCGCTCCCTCCGTCCTTTAGATGAAGTGAATCCAGGCGGAGCTGTCGGGGTCCTGCGGCGGGCCGGTGGCGGGAGGGCCGCGCTGCCGGCCTCGCAGCCGGTAGTTCTTGCCCTCGTTGTTGTCCCAGTACTCGGCGCCGGCGACGCGGTAGCGGACTGCGAATTCCAGCGCGGCCTCGGCGGCGGCGGCAGCGCCCAGGGGCAGGAGGAAGGTGAAGCGGTCAGTGATACCGTCCGCCGGGCCGGGTGCCTGGTAGGCAGCGGGCACCTCGGCGCAGCTGGCCCAGCTGTTGAGCGTGTAGCGCACCGTCACGGCCTTCTCGTAGGCGAGGTTGAGGACGCGCACGGAGCCGCGCAGCCCCGCATACTCTGCCCGCACCCACTCCAACCTCACCTTGTGCTGCCGCACCCGCTCCGTGAAGCCGGGGCTGGAGCCGGGCTGCGGCGGGAAGAGCGGTTCCAGCAGAGGCGGCGGCGGCCCGAACAGCACCGGCTCCAAGTCGCCCAGCGCCGGTGGCTTCCTCGTTTTGAAGAGGTCTGCGGTGCGCGGCGGCGGTGGGCCGGGCAGGGGCACCTGCGGCAGGTCGGCCTCGCAAAAGTGGCGCACGGAGGTGAGCTCCAGGCCGAGGGAGTCGGCGAACCGCACAGTCTTGCGGCGGGACGGGCTCTGCTGCAGTGCCGGGCGCAGGCTGCGGTCGCCGGGCGTGGGCAATGACTTGGCGCGGCGGCGCTGCGTGGGGCTGGGCGGCACGGCGGGCAGCGCAGGCTCTCGGCCGCGGGGCTGTGGCTTCGGCTTCTCCTCCGCCGCTTCCCGCACCACGGGCGGGGTCACAGCATCGCCGTCGGGGCTGCAGCCCGCCCTGCACTGCTCGGCTAGGCTGCCATAGAGGCAGGCGCTGCAGCTGAAGTTGCGCGGCAGGTAGAGCCGAGGAGGCGGTGTGGGCACCGAGGTGTGCAGCGAGCCCGCCTTATCCATGGGGGAGCCGGTGGGAGCGGCGGCTAAGCTGGCAGCTGGCGCAGGACCCGGGGCCCACCGCCCGACCGGGGCTCCTCCTCTCGGGCCGCTGCGTGCGGATGGCGAGGCGGTTTAGAGCCCGGGCAGCGGGCTCTGCCTCTCGTCTAGACCCCGTGTCAGCGGGATGACCTCGGCGTTGTCCCCGTCTGCCAGCGGGTGCATGTGTCCGCGGGAGGCGGCGGGACGGCGGCGCTCCGGCGGCTGCCGCTGCTGACGTGCAGGGGTCAGGCAGCGAAATACGCTCCGAGTCATCCTTCCTCCTCCATCGCTCCGCTCTCCCCAGCCGCCCCTCTGCCCTCCTCGGGATCTTCCTCGCCACCTTCCCTAATTGCACCCCCCTGGCGGCTCTCACTGCCCGCTCTCCCCACACCGCGGCTACACTGTGCCCCTCCTTCTCCTCCTCGCTGTGTTCTGGGTCTTTCCTCGAGGAACTCATACAGAAAGAGAAGGCGGGAGGGATTCCCCCGTGGATGCATTAGAATTCATCGCGGCGCTGTCGCTCGTCCGATCCGTTACGGAAATAGCCGCTGAAGGAGGACGCCGAGCCTGGCTCTGGAAGGTTACATGGGCCGGTAAGAAAGAGCTGGCTCGTAAGCTGGACCTCGCAGTGTACATTTAAAGGAAAAAATCCAGCTAATCTGCTGTAATGCGTTTACAGTACATCTGCTGAATAAAATACGCCTGCCGCAGCCCTGCTATAGGTTTACATCTTCAGTCGAAGTGGCTGCAGCCTAAACACGGAAGGCGGTTCTGCACCAGAACCGCCTCTGCTCTTCTCAAAAGAGTATTTGATAGTTGCCAAGCGATATTCAAGTGAATTAAAGCTCAATGAAAAGCAGACTCTGATGGAGCCAGTTCAAGGAGCTAAACACTATTTTAGTAAGCCGCTTCATTCCAGACTTCCCGTAATCTGGTACTCATTTTTAATTAGCAAATTGCATTAAAAACAATGATCCTACCATCCTGCCAGAGACGGAGCCTGACCTGTGTTGACGTCTGATTCTGATTTAGCTTCTGGGCAAGAGCTTTTACACTTTCATCATTTTATCTGCAGCACCTGGTGTTCCTTTGAAAGACTAGGCAGAGGAAATGCAGTTGATGAGATTAAGAATGGAACAAATAAACCCCATAGGTCCTGATAGGGACCAAGAGTTAAAGAAGGAAAGTCACTAGAACACAAGGAAAGTCTCCCTATTGGCTCATATTAGAACTATCAGCTTCAACTCCCTTATTAAGAAGTAGAAAAAAATTCCTAGGTGATTGTTGCTGGGTTCCAAATCTTTTTAAAGACAGATGGTTCCTAAGCAGGGAATGAAAAATGATGCCCTGCAGTGGTAAACTTGACACCATTACGCTTCCACAGTGATTTCTCATGTCATTGTCTTACATTCGTGGGATGATCATAGGTTTTGAAAAATCAGGTAGGAATGACATAAAGAATTACATCTGAATTTGTTAGCCCAGGATCTTAAAATTGTCTCACTTGTCTTTTAATGCACACTACAGGAAAGATTTGTTAGTCCTCTTTCCTATGCTTCCCTCCCAGAAATGAGTATTTCAGGAAAATAACCTGAGCTCCTGGATGGTTTTTGTCTACTCATACTGACCCGGAGGAGAAAAAGAACAGAGCCAGAAAATTGTTTGAATAGGCTTTAATGCTACATAATTTGTGCTATTTTTCAGTAATTTCCGCCTGTCATAATGAAAATTTTCTAAGGAATTAACACTTGGTTTTGCTTATGCTAATTTCACTTTAAAACCAGCAAATGGTAAGAAAATGCAAAGTCTTTGCATTTTTAAACTGTTGTGAAACTAAGTGAACTAACAAGCTAAATCAGCTTAAACCTGATTACACATTCAGTCAGTTTTGAACATGTACACATGAGGAACATGAATTTGGAGTAGTTAAACTTCTTTTACAGTTATACTTTACACAATTGGGGTGCCTCAGCAGAGGTTGACTTCCCTTCTGGTAATTTCAGTTGCCCAACTGCTTATCATAAACTTGCGTAATACTCCTGCTTTTCATCTTTTCCAGACCTTCTGTTTTCTCCCAAAATCTGGGTAATATTTCATGGAACAAAAAAGAAAAAACAGCTCCTTTCTTCACTAGTGATTGTAGGTGATGTAGCTCACATAATTGAGTTGAAAATGCAGATTCTCCAAAGGTGGTTATCCAAAAAGTGGAATAAAAAAATGAGAAAATCCTGTGATAAGTAAAACTAAACAAACCAACACACTAAGCTTTGGACTAGCCAGGTCAAGGCAAAATGAGATGCAGATGAACACCCGTATAAAATGATTGACTTGATGAGAAGACAGAAATTTCAATTAAGTTCAGCTCTTGTCATCTTCAGGTAAAACCAGATAGTTTTTTGGCTTTGCAAGAGAATGAAAATACTGTATGGGCATGTGGATAGTAGAGAAAAAGGACAGAAAAAGACTTGATATAAATGCATGCCCACTGTACATAATTCCACAGGCTAACCTTGTGGAGTAGTGTGAAAAAAAACCACTTACAAGCTTTCTAAAGATCAGAATGAAATGGTACTAAATCAAAACATCAATTCACCAGCTATTTATGGAGGAGTGCAAAATTTCACTTGCAATTTCCCCCGACACCTCAAGTTCTGGCACACACAGGGGCACCTCAGCCTTGTCTCTGTGGAGCACTGTCCCCATGTAAACTCCACCAGAATCCATAGCAAAAGCATTTCTCTTTTTTTTTCTCTTGATCTGAATATTCCCAGCTTGTCTCACAGAATCTATGAATGGGAGGTATGCTGCTGCTTTCTTTTGACTTTCTTGCTTACTTGCCAAGGGTAAAGCTGTGGAAACTTTTACCCACATCTGCCACTAATGAGGGTGTCCTTATTACTAGGCTGGTCTTCACCTCTGATGAATTTAAGATAGATACAGTAAATGAAAGTTTCTAGCACTGAAATATAGCAAACATACACACAGACATTCCCTCAAATAGCCTGCAGCCTTGTGCATCCTCTGTGATGTGGAAGCTGTGCTACAAGTTCAAAACGGGAAGCATCTGACACCATTTATAAAAGGAAGTTCATTTGGTTTTGCCTACTGTAAATATTTGTACACAGCAAATGTTTAAACCCTTAGAAGCAAGGAAGGACTACCATACGTACAGAAACCATGGCTTAATATATGCAGCAATATGCATCCATCCACACCCTCCACACACACACCCCACCCCCAGCTTAATTTAGTTCACAAAATTTGGGACATGCAAGTTTAAAAATTTAATCTATCTGTTCTTATAGTGCTGTACTAAGATAATTATCCAAGGTTCTTTTCTAAAGAATACTGTAAATATCCAAGCTGACAAAGAAATTGCTAGTACTGACCTAGCTAGCCCCTTTAAAGAAATACCTATTGTCTTTTCACTGGGAAATAATATTTTTATGACAGGATAATTCTGACGGTTCCAGCAGGAATAGAGCAGTGGTAATGTAAATTCTAGAGCTACACTGTGTTGCTGCGTTACAAGGTAAGAAAAGAAGGAGGTCTTACATCACAATTAGTGTCAACAGACATCGGAACTGGCACTCAGGCACTGTTTTAATTCCTTCAGATTCCTCTCCCTTTGCAGATTTAAATAGCACAGTCATAGGATAAAAGTTTGTTGTAATAACATTGTCCTAACAACACTTTGTTGACCTGTCTGAATCTTCCTCCTGATATCAAGAATTTTAGAAACAGCCTCTTGTTCTGCATATGTAGCACCGAATGACCCCGACACTTCTGTGTCAAACTGCATTTGAAGTCCATCTGATACCTGAGAATTTCCAGCTAGTTGAACAGAGATGTATGGTTTCCTCTTTTCTTAAGATTTAAAAGATTCACAAAAGCAAAACCAATGAAGGCAATGAACTGGGAGCTTTCTTCTGCTACATTTATCAATTGTCTTGACTCCAGGTAATCTAGGAGAAAGCAGATGCTAGTGCTGGGGAGCATTAAGCAGAACGACAATGGAACCATTAATAGGGAGGCTTGTCTGAGTGCTGGGGCTTATCCAAAGTGGCCACTGTCACATGTCCACTTTAACTTTCCAGAACAGGTTTATTTTTAGTAATGAGAATTGTAGGAAGATAAAATGGATGTAAAGGCAAAGTGCATTACAATTCTGCACAGCTCTCAAGATGGAGTTGTGACTCAGTGCGTGAATTGGAAAGGTCAGCTCCTACTCTCATTTGTATCTGCACAGCTCTTCCAAAGCTGATGAACTGTGTAGGTGTTACACCAGAGTTTCATCCGAGAGTTTAATAATCCTACATGACTAGATGAATGTGACAATCGTATTTACACTGACAGTTTGTAAGCCTTGCGTGAGACACTCATTTTGCATGCTTACACTTTAAAATACCATCCCACACCGTTTCACATTAACAATTAACTCAGACTTCATTTATTTCCCCAGGAAAATATCTTAGTCATATCTCAGAAAAGTGCCACATTAGAACTAGGTAATATGCCTAAGGCATATACAAAAAAAAAGAAAATAAAATTAAGTATTCTGTTAAATAACAGTGGTATCGATCTTCTCTACAAAACACTGTCCTTACCTAGCCAGGATGCAGAGTCTTTAGTAAGATGAAAGTTGCAAGATTCACAGACTTGTATCAAGGACATTTGATGTTAAAGATGAGTGAATAATTTCCAAAGGGCTGCAAGTTCTGCTGAACAGAGATGTGACATTTGGGAAGGTGTTTTGTGGCTGTGTTTTGGCTTGTGGGTTTTTTGGTTTGCTTTAAATATAGAGATCCAAGTGAAGATGCAATATTAACAAGAAAACAGAACTGTAAGAGTTTACCTCAGTTCATGACCTTGTGAATCTGCCTTACTGTATGGAGAAGCTCACACAATTTTATTAGTTAAGCATTAACCATGTCTGTTGACTCTAAGTGATTGGCTTAAGACTTCTGGAGAGACCATAAGCTAAAAAAAGCCCTAATTAAGACTGCAGTGGAAAACTAAAAACAACAACCAAACAGATGTATCTCATTATGTGGAGAAAATTACAAAGAGAATTTAAAGTATATTTTTCTCATATAAATAGTTCTGCTGTCTTTAAAAGGAAGGAATGTTTTTAACAAGGATTAAGCAACAGCCAGCAGGACGGGGACTCTTTCAGTCCTAGAACTTTTAACAGATTTTCATGCAAATATTTGAGTGAATGCACTTCAGGACGTCCCCAAACCCCATCTTCTGGTAAGAGCGCTTGTGACTCAGTCTTCATGCCATGTTGTAGAATACCCACAGGACTTCCTAGCAACTGCAAATGACCTCAGTAGTGCTAGTTAATGATTTTAGGCATGAAATATGCTCATTGTATGCCTGATTTTAATTTTTATATTTTTTTTTTGTATTTAAAGATCTACTGGTCAGGCAGTGATTCACTGATTATTTAGATTATGGGCTTGGAACTAGATGATCTTAAGGTCCTTCCAACCCTAACTATTCGATGATTCCTTATATTGTAAGACAGTTTTGTCTCCTCATATTTTATTTGTTCTTTTCTTCAGCTTCCTCACAGTTTTTCTTCCCCTTTCCCCCACATTTGGTCATTTCACATCCATTTGTCTCATATGCATTATTCTCTTCCTAGTCACATTTTCAACCTCTGTAGAGGCTCTCTCTTTCCTTCTGCTCTTTCCAGCACTATTCACGTTTTTTTTGCCTAAAGCCTCCCGTTTCTGTCATTTCTCCCACTTGCCATTCTCGGGCGGGTGGTTCCCAAAAGCCCGTCATAAACCTCGAGAGTCCTTCTTCATTCTCCACCTCAGGACAGCGGCTGGAAACGAAGCTCTGTCACTTCTACGCAAACCACAGTGCCCCCCAGAACAATGAATGCGAAGTCGGGAGGACGCTGAGGAGCTGCTCTGCGGCGCCTCACCGACCGGGCGCATCGACCTCGCCACAGCGGCGCCCCTCGTCACAAGGGGCCCCGGAACAAACCCGCCACTTCCACACAGCCCGCGGCGTTGCTAGGGTAACGGCTGGGCGCGGGAGAGCGCCCCCCGCCGCGTCAGGCAGGGAGCGGAGCAGCGCCTTTAAATCACTTCAGATCAGCAGCGCCTTTAAATCATTTTGGATCAGACATTCGGGGGTTTTCTGCACAATAACTTTTACACCCATGGTGAAGGAAAGATGTGAAGACAACCGCCCTCTGAGATACTGAGGGAGGGAGCAGTGGTCACCCGGCACAAATGCCCACATCAGAGGGTTGATGAGCCTGTTCCCTCCTGGGGTAAAACTGAGGAACCATGGAAGGCCTCAGTTTCTTCTTTCAGCTCAGCAGGCTATGCAAGGTTACCAAATAGGACTGGTGAGGAGTTAGTTACTTGTTAGTTTTTACTTAGGAGAAGAAACGAAGAGCATGGGTGTTCAGATGCATCAGCAAAGACTATTGCTTCTTGCAATGCTTTAGCTTGCCTTAGATTTAACACATTTCCCTACTACCAGGTGCAAGGCTGGGGTAGAACTGACCTCCTTGCCTGCTTCCAGCTGCAAGAACCAGCCAAAAAATGCAAGGCAAATGAACTTCCACCAGTTGCCATTTTGGTTAGACATGTTGCAATCATGAAAAGAAGAAGCTGAAACTACAAAAAATTAACCAAAACAAGACCAGCTAAGTGTAGATGCCACAGCTGATACACTTTCAGAAGAGATTTTAACCCCTTCTAGTAAGTCTGTTGCCCTACAACATATGGCATTAAAATGGAAATACTTATTAAGTCACACTATTCAGACATTCCAAGGTGAAATGAAGAACCTGCCAATAAAAAGAACATATCTATGAAGCCTGGAGGATGAGAAAAATCCAGAAGCTGTAAGGCATAGATTAATGTGCTTAGTCCAAACAGCTCTTTGGCTTTAGGTCTTCACAAGTACTTCCCGGTGTGAAAGATGCCACTGCTGAGGATACTGCAAACCCTTCTTGGAAGACTATAAAAGCCATTATCTCTTAGAAGATGCTCACTGTTGCTTGGGCTGAGTTTACTTCCTATAATCAGGAGGCCAGAGCAACAGAGGGTGAAAAAGAAGCTGGCATCATGAATGAAAAAGGGAAAGGACAAAAAATAGGAATTCATGAATTGTCGTTTATCTCATGTCATATAAAGGTCTCAGTCCTGAGCAATTACACTGGCACTGCTCTTGCATCAAAGCATTGCAACTGCTTCTAATCCTATTGCTTTTAGAAAGAACAGTTGTCATGCCTGTATGTAGATACCACATAGAAACCAATATATACAAAACAAAATATACAAAACATGATGACATCCAGGGCTCTCACTGGTAACCCCTGGCAGTGTTCAAGGCCAGGCTGGACAGGGCTGTGGGCAACATGGTCTAGTGTGAGCATCCCTGCCCATGGCAGGGGGGGTTGGAACTGGATGATTCTATGATTCTTTGCTGTCAGGAGCAGGTATGCTGAGGTCAAGGCAGGAAAGGAATAACACCTTGACTCGCTTGTGAGGTGGGCTGATGCCAGCCTTATATGAAGTTTAACCATGCCAAGTGCAAGGTCTTACACCTGGGTCGGAGCAATCCCAGGCACAGCTACAGGTTGGGCAGAGAAGAGATTCAGAGCAGCCCT
>WYDI02015309.1:0-87169 GCA_009867235.2 Psittacus erithacus
CCCTCCTCCCAGGGCAGAGCATGAGGCTCAGAAAGTCCTTGACCGATTGTAAACATTCTAAGCAGTAGCTACAAACACTGGTATTACCAGTACTGCTCCCAGGCTGAAAGCCAGAAACACAGCGCTGCACCAGCCACCAAGAAGGAGAAAAAATGACCGCCACTGCTGAACCCAGGACAGCCACACATAAATTGAGTGGAAAAGTTAAGATGGAAACCGAAGAGAACTGGGCATTGGCTCATTAACTCCTAATGATTGCCAAGCAGAGGAGGTAGAGCAGGTGAAAATGGAGTTGAGGCAGGAACAGAGACTGCAGTCGCCACATGACTGAGCTAGAAACCAGTTGCTCCACGCAGGACCAGAAACACAGTTGCTGCCTCTGACGCCAGCACAGATGTGTGTGTGAGCTCTATCTCACCAGGCTAACTTGTTACCCTAAATCTCTACAGCCCGTTTGCCAAATAAGTAGTTCCCAACTCTCTGGAGCCTGTTCAAGGGAATAAATCTCTAGGAATGGGTTTAGGCTCTTCTGAATGTAATTGAGGGTCCTTAAGTTAAAAACAGGGCTATAAAACCAGTCACCCAATTCTGAAGTGGCACGGAAGCCCAGGGGGGTGTCCTCATGAGACTCCCCAAGATCCACACGAAGGTCAGAAGCAAATTTGTCCTGGGGTACTGCAACAGCTATGTTTTCCCTCCTGTGATGTAAACACTGCCAAACGTTACAAACAGGGCACACGGTTCCAGTCAGTCATGCCCTGATTCAGAAATACACAGATCTCTGTGACTTCCCAGGCAACCCTGGGACCCTGTATTGCCTCTGCACCACAGCATCCGTGTCTGTGATGAATGCACCTCTGCTAACTGCAGAATAAACTCAGCCACAGGGTTGTGGCCCCAATAACACAGCACTTCATAAAGCTGCTTGGGTCTCTCACTCTGTTCTCAGATATTTATAAGGGACCCATCCCCACAATATATCTGAGCACTTCACACTCAATCAGATATTTATTCTTGTAACTGTGCTCTTACCTTTGTTCAATAGATAGGAACTATGCCCACACTGTAAGTGGCTGGGACAGGCATCAAAAAATACCTCCAAACTGGAACCTGGCATAAAAAAACTCGGGCTGACATGTCCTGGGTGAATAGGCAGAGACTAAAGCAGAGGGGAATCTCCAATTTCCAGTAATTCATTTGGGTATATCTGTACCCCTGTTCCCAGGTTTTCAGAGTGGGTCACACTCACTGGACCCATGGATTCCTGTTAGATCCTATCTCTAAAAGCCATTGCTCCAGTTCTCCCCTGTCCTCCACACTATCACAGCATGATTTGGAGTTCAGCTTTATTCAGCTTCAGAATGAGATCTACAATTACACGCTGTGTCTGGCTTTGTGAAAAGCAGGTACTCTATCTGTTCCCACTGCAATTACTGCACTGCATGGACAGTCATGATCTTGCATGAGGCACACAACTCATCAGAGCCCCTCATGTTTGACCGAGGCATGCAGGACACAGGATTTCATCCAAACAGAATCCATTGATGAGGGTAGACATCAGCCCTGGCTACAGAAGCCCTTCTTGGCCCAACTCTGCATTTCACCAATGCCAGTTTTGTGTCCAGGTACGTTGTTTTGATTAATTTCTTTTAACTAATTCTATTATCCCAAGCTGTTCCCAGAATCTGTGTGGAGCCCGTCAAGGTGGCAGCAGAGAACTGAAGATGCAGTCCATTTGCTTCTCTACATTTATCTTGCCAGAAGAAAAAAACCACCACACCCTACAGGAGCATCCTCTAGCCTACAAAAACTGTCAGCATTTTCTGTTGCTATTCTGTTCTCTGGTGGCATTTAACTCTGCAGTTGTGCCTGCTAGGGGAAGATATATCTGCACAGGAATTTGTGTTCCCTGGTCATCATCACAAAGATCTAATGTCATCCCTTCTTATAGGACTTGGGGAGAAGGAGAGAATTCATGTGTTGGTCCTATAGGAAGGAAGTGGGGGAAAACCAAAGCTCCATAGCTCAGTTCTAGCTAAAAGTATCTCTCAGCTTGTTGTCTGCCTCCCTTGCACTCAATTTTTTCTTCCTTGAGGAAGTCAGTCCCTGCCCCTGGTGACATTTCCTGTGGACTCCTTTGTGCTGGGAGTCACCCTGTACCGAGGATCACCTATCTTTGGCTGCATCCTTTACTGCCTCAGCAGCAAGATGCTTTCCTCCATCTCTTCATGCATGCGAGCATACAGAGGAAGACTCATCCTGCCTGCACTCACCTCAGCTCTCCCCTGCAGACAGGACAGGCTTCTGCTTTGGCACAGGACAGTGACTTCCTTCCTTTTATGATCACGATGACCCGCTGCATTTGGTGCAGCAGGGCTGGGAGTGGAGAGGAGACCTGGAACTGGAGCTGTAAACCCACTGTGGTAGGGAAACTTGTTCTCAGAAGGTCCCTAGAAGGCCCTCTCCTGTCTCACAGCTCATGAGTTCCCTGGTCCCTCTCTTGTCTCATGGCTCCCTGGCAAGCTGGGGAAGGCTATGCTTGGAGTACGAAAGACAGCTCCCCATGGTATAGCCAAGGATAAGAGGTCAGGCCCTCGGATTCAGTGCTAACCCAGGTACTAACTGGCTGAGGAAATTAGGTCAGATAGTGCATCACTCTTCATATCTATAAAGGAAGATGTCTGGCCTCAGCTTCCCCTCAGACTTGTCACACAACTGATTTATTTGTGCTTACAAAGCACAGTGAATCTTGTAGATGGAGAAGGCAAAAAGAGGTAGGAAGGCAGTAAATCAGGAGTGCCCAGAAACATTCTCCTAGACACATACTGCAAACCAGCACCAAATGGCTCACATACATATTATTAAACTCTCTTCACCTCTGAAACACAGTGACCTCATGCAAAAGCCTACTGGGAATGGTCCTCTGTCGATGATAACTCCCAAATCATGCCTGGAAATTGTCTGGGACAGTCCTAGTGGGACCAAGCCAAACCATGCCAGATTTGCTGACACTTAATTCTGATTATTGAGTTTGTATTCTGGGAACATTTCCTGATGTTGTTTAATTTACTAGTAAAGACTTAATTACTAGTTAAGACTTAATGTCTGTTCTATTAAATTACCTTCAAAGTCAGCAGTGCTCTGATAAAAATCAGCAAGTGACCCTAAATCTTCTTGAAAACGTTGATTCCTCAGCCCTCAGTCATTACCCCTCCATCTACTCAAGGAATGTGGAACATATTATTAAATAATCTATTTATTATCACTTAGAGATAATCGCGTCGTAAGAAAAAGCCAACAGAGGTAAAGCCAAGAACAAACCACATCAAACTGGTTAACTTTCTTTGCCATAGTAACTGGAATAGTGGAAAGAGTGGATCCAGCAATGCAGGCTATCCTGATGTGTCGTATGGCTTTTTGAAACCATCTTGTATGATATTTGTCATCATTATGTGCTCTGAACTAGTTATCAGTAGTTTGCTGTCAGACCAGGAGCACTTACAGAGATCAGTCCCAGGGGTGCCTGGCCAGATCTATCAACTGGTTTTCTCAATGACTTAGATGATGAAAGAAAGTATGTTTAGAAAAACACAAAGCTGGCCACAAAGCTTGCAAGAATTAAGTCAAGCTAGGAGACAAATTAGAATCATAGAATCACAGAACAGTTTGGGTTGGAAGGGACCTTAAACATCATCTAGTTCCACCCCCCTGCCACGGGTAGGCACACCTTCCATTAGATCAGGTTGCCCCAAGCCTCATTCAACCTGGCTTTGAACGCTGCTAGGGATGGGGCAGCCACAACTCTGGGCAACCTGTGCCAGTGTCTCAACACCATCACAGGGAAGAATTTGTTCCTAATGTCTAATCTAAATCTACTCTCTCCCAGTTTAAAACTGGTCCCCCTTTCCGTGTCACTTCATGCCCTTGTAAAAAGTTCCTCTCCAGATTTCTCGTAGGTATTGGAAGCCTGTTATAGGGTCTCCCCACAGCCTTGTCTTCTCCAGGCTGAACAAGCCTAACTCTCTCAGTCTGTCCCCAAGGAGAGGTGCTCCAGCCCTTGGAGCATCTTCATGTTCTCCTCTGGACTGGCTCAAGCAGTTCCAAATCCCTCTTGTGTTGGGGGCCCAAGAAATAATACCAATAATAAAATAAAATAAATGCACCAGTAAAGAAATGGGGAACAGCTGGCTAGACCACAGCACTGAGGGAATGGATTGAGGAGTTACAGAACCAGGAACTGAACATGAATTGCCCCTGTGAAGGTATTGCACAAAAGGGCAAATTTCATCCTTGGCTGTATCACTAAGGCATACTGCCTGTAAGACAAAGGAGGCAATTTTTTGCTCTCTCAATACCCCAAGTTAGAGAGGCTCAGTCTAAGTTAGGACTGGAGGAAGGTAACATTAGTATAAGAACTGCAAAATGCAGTGTTGAAGGAAGAGGACTGAGTCCAGCAGGGAGAAAACAGAAGAGATGATACTAAATGTCAAATATATAAGGTTGTAAGAAAGATGCTGACCACTTGTTCCCCATGTCTCCTGAGAGCAGGTCAAGATGCAACAAGCTCTATTAGGTTATAAAGAGGAGGGAAACCTTCCCAGCTGTTGGTCAGCGGGCAGTGTGACAGGTCTTGAGGAAGTCATACCTGGCATGCGTTAAGGGCAGGTAAGGCAAACTACCTGCTAGGGCGGCATCAGGGTACCTGATCCTGCCTCTAGGCACATAGATGGAATGACTTCTGAATGCTTCTCTTGAAGTCTGAAGACTCACACTTATGTGATTTTTAGTTTCTAACGCCACTTCACTCATTTTGGCTGCAGGGATGTGAGCCCCAACACAGTAGTGACAGGCCAATCAGAGACCCTGAGCAGGGTCTCATCAGGGCCTTATGCAGTCTCATTGCTCGACATATTATTTGGTGTTCACCCATATGTCATCACATCCTGCGCCGCCTTCTTACAGGCTTTGTGTTGGACCATCCCATTCCAGAGCTTACTGAAAACTATTTAATTCTTTCCCTCTCACCCCTATGGCAGGAGGTGTATTCCATAATTTGATTGCTGTCACAGAAAGAAACTTCTGATTTCCAGCTTAAATATGCTTGTGGCCAGTCAGCAGCCACTTGATGTGGAGTAGTTCAAATTCATACTCATGCCTGTGGCTATTCTAAAATACAAAAGCTGATGTCATTGCATGTCAAAAACTTCCAGATCTGTTGTTCAGGTTCGAAAAAGGAAAAGTATTATAAATTTGCTGAGGAAGAGGATAGGGTGGGATTTTTTTTCTTGTGTCAGCATGTAGGTGCCATGAATGACACGACAAAGGAAATTAAGCTACAACACAGGAAAGGCTAAAGAGAGGGTGCCAGCTGAGGGCAGACCCAAGACCTGGTGATGGGCATAATGAAGTTATCAGATGACGGATACAGGAGGGCTAGAAGGAGTAACATGTGAATTGAAAACAGCTGCTTGCAGTGGTGGGAATGGTGGCCTGCTTTGTGAGGGAAAAACCAGTCCCTCTTTTCTGCCTTCCCAAAAGATGCGACAGCAAAAGTCGTATTTACCACAGAATGGTATCTGTACGTCGGTTTGTGGAGAAGCACATATCTGAGCCTTGACAGTCCTCCCCTGAATCAATACTCTCCTTTGTAAAGGAGAAAATGCTTTCTGCTGAACTGATGGCTATTTCATCCCATTGCAAACCATAACAGACGGGTTTTCTTCAAACCTCTATGCATTTTAAAATTGCATTTACAATCACTAAGCAAGTCTTGTCTAAGAGGGGAACAAACAATGTTCTCCCGCTTCTTCATTTTCTCCCTGTCCCTGGAGCTGTGCTTTCCCCAGAGCTGCTGGCTGGGTCCTACTCAGCTTCTTTACTGCCTTCTGACTGAGCTGCTTCTGCCTGGAACGCCGTTATCTGCGTCTCACCTTGGAGGTGGGAGTTCTGACTCCTTTGGGTTCGGCTCTGTAACACAGAAACAAGTACAAATTGGGAAGCAAAGCAAAGTACAGCTATCCCTTGTTTTCTGCAGAGAGAAAATGAGACTGATAATGTTACCAACATGCACCACTTCCCATAGTAAAAAATGTAGGGGATTTTTGAAAGGTGAAACACACTAATTAGGCATTAGTGTTATCACTCCTTCTGTGATAGGCATCTGCACTGCTGCCACTCTAGCAACATTTCAGTCAGCAGAAGAGTATTTAGCCAAAACGAAATTCAGTCTGCGTCTCTAATAAATGCCGCTGCTCCCCAGCTTTCTATTTTTTTTTGGTCAGCAAATAGCTCTGCTGTTTCCTGTCATGTAGCAGTCATGTCCTACCCTGAAGACAGATGCATTTCTGCAGTGTTTCGTGCCTTTTTTTTTTTTTAATACAAGATAGCAGTGTTTCATAGAAAGCTTTCCTGGGTCAGGACAAAAGCTGCCATGCATATGTAACATTGCAATTAGCATCTTGCAAGAAAATGGCTGGCGTGCACAAGGCGCTGTCTCCTGGTAGATCAAACCACTGCCTTCTGTTGCTGCTTTAGCAAAAAGCTACTGTTTGGGACAGGAGCCCCAAGGACAACCTGAAGTTCTCAGTGACTGTAACATTCAGCAAAGCAGTGGCCCTGGTGATGCTTTGTTTTTCTGAGATATTGCCTTTCTCCCTGCTAAGCCCTGGACCTCATCAATGCAAGAGCTGGGCAGGAGTGGCCTGAGCAGCACAGGAGCTCAAAGCAGGATCAAGCTGACTCCCTTTGGGGAAAAAACAACTCATTACTGAATCATAGAATCATTTAGGTTGGAAGAAAACCTTTAAAATCATGAAGTCCAGCCACTACCCCAGGACTGCCAAGTCCATCACTAAACCATGTCACTAAGGGCCTCATCTACATGGTTTTTGAACACTTCCAGGGATTGTGGTGATTCCACCACTGCTCTGGGCAGCCTGTTCCAATGCCTGATCACCCTTTTGGTGAAGAAATTTTTCATAATATCCAGTCTAAACCTCCCCTGGCCCAGCTTGAGGCCATTACCTCTTGTCCTATTACTTGTTACTTGGCAGAAGAGAGCAGCCACCTTCTCCCCCACTCCGGCTTTGCCTTCTGACAAACCCAGAGTAGGGGCCTGGCCAAACTGCACACTGGAGACTCCCACCCCGGGGGAACGGGGGTCTTTGAGGGGTGGAGAACCAAGGTGAGGCAGCTCCAAGGAGTCCCACATCAACTTTCCTGCCTGCCAGTCCTTCTCCAACCATCCCTCAGCCGCCCCTGCTGGGGCAGGCAGAGCTGGCTGGGAACAGCGCCGGCACAAAGCAGCAGGACACGTTTGGCTGCCGCAGCCAGCTACTAACCACGACAAAACAGGCTCACACGGCCACAGCCGCCGTCACCGGACGGTCTCGCTGCCGGGGGCCGAGAAGAAGCGCCCTCCCCAAGATGGCACCCACCCACAATGCAGCCCCTCACCAAGATGGCGGCAGCCCTGCAGACGTGGCCGCGCTCGGGCCGTGACTCAAAGCGGCAGTCTGCGCATGCGCGGCGTGGCCCGACCCGGCCCTGGGACCATGGGTAGGAGGCGAGAAGGGCTGAGCGTGGCTCGGGAGGTGAGGAGTGGTGCGGCCGGGTTTGGCAGGGGAGAGGTGGGTCCGTTGCCACCGCTGAAGGCAATGTTTCTGTGGAGGACGGAGAGTATCGTTGAGAGCTGGGGCAGTGGGGGCTCAGGGGCACCGCTCCAGCTGGCCTGCGCTGTGCTGGTGCCAGGCCCGGCCGCCATTTTAATGTGCGATGGTAGAGGAGGATGAGGCAGGCTGTGCTGAGCCCTTCCGTGAGCGGAGAGCTGACTGCCGCGTCCTCTGCCCCAGGCCTTTGGCCGAACGATGGTGTTTGGTACCCTTTCTCCCAGTGAGCCAGTGCAGGGAGACGTGGTAAGTGTGTGTGCGCATGGAGAGTGCTGCGGCAAGCTCTTGCCTCTAGCTAGCAAATAATGTGGACAGCCCGGCGTGTGTGTGTTGTCGTGGAAGTCAGCACCCTGCTGGGCACAGGCAGCTGGTTTGGAGGAATCCAGTGGTAAACCAGCACATGAGCTGCCTGCAGATCACTGCAGGAGAAGGCAAAGAGACTGTTTTTTAAGAGCATGACTTTGTTCTAAAGCTGCCTTTTTATTGTTGGGTGTTTCATAATCTCCTGAGTGGCAGGAGGGCTGCTGGTAAGCTTTGTTTGAACTTCATATTTGCAGTCACAAACTGAGGCATGTCGGTTAAGGTCTCTGAAGCTTCATTCCAGCTGCTGTAGTGAACAGTACTATCCAGACTGACTTGGAGGAGGCAATGGAAAGCCCATAGTTCGAGTCTGTGGGTTTTGGATACTTTGGGGACAGCAACTTTGAGTTCAGCAAACCCTTGAACTTCCTTACAGATGGCTGAAAGGGGCCATTTGAACCCACTGGCCCAGTGGATTCTCCAGTGAATCTCACTGGTCACCTCTCTCTGTCCTGAAGTTGAGTATATATGCAACAGACCAAGATAGCCAGGGTAGAAAGGACAAGGAAAGGACTTGGAGATTGTCATATATATGTTTCATCAGCCAGTAATGTAAAGGTGAATGTCCTTCTATATCATGAGTGGGAGTTCAGTTTATAGTAGTTTTCTGGTCTCTTTCATCTAGTTAGGCTTTTGTTGGAGAAGCAGACATTTCTGGGCACTCTAACTCAAATATAACCACCAAAGAAGGTCCAGAAGGGAGTGTGCTGACTGTCCAGGCTTCCCTTCAGTAGGCCTAGCAGGGAGAGTCGAAACAATGGATTTTTGGTTGGTTTTTTTGAGATGTGGCAGACAAGGAGAGTTGAGGTGGTAGAGTCTACCTTACAGAAAGAGAGATGGTAAAAAGGGTGAGCCTGTCAGGGATCTGCTGGTCACAGAGTGAAAAGGGACTGATTTTAGCTGCTAAAGAATATTCTTGCAAAGTGTTTGGAGACTTGTAGCTTTAGATAATTTATTTAATATTTTTACTTTTTATAAGTGATCATGATAGAACATGTTATTTTTGAAAGGATTGTAGAACTGTTCTTTGGAGTGTTACAGGTGAAAACCTCTCAATGCAAAGGTACTGAAAGATAAAATCCTTCCCCCTTTGCAGTGATGAGAAAGGTACTGAATAGAAGTTAGGAAGAAAACATAATTCCTTTAAGGCAGAGGATGTGAGGGCTGTTCTTCAGGTGTCAGAATGTGTGACAAACAAGATACTGATTTCACAATTTAAACATTTTATTTGGTTCAGTATTACTTTCTGAGCTGTTATGATTGTAAAGAAAACTTTCCAAATGAGTCCTAATATGACATGATGCATGAGTAGCTATGAAAGGCCTAATCTAGGCAGAGTCATGCTTGTTTAACTGATGTCACGATGCTAAATGGATGCAATTTTCTATATGGACACTTATGAGATTAGCTTGCACTTACAAATTGCAGGTGTAATTGATATGTCCTGCTTTAAATTGATATAAATGTGTCTCCCTAATGTTGTGATGGTTTAAACTGTTGCCACTTTTCCTTTTATATAGCTCTGTAGCCTTTTGACAGGCAGCTCTGTCTATGGACATTGCTGAGCTGCACTGAACTTTCATGATGAGACTTGTCAGGAAAGTGAAACTGGGAGGACTGGTCTGTTATGTAGCAAAATAGTGCAAATGGAATGAGCTTAAGAGAGTGGCAAGGATGGTCAAAGGTCTGGAAAACTTCTATGCAAGAAACAACTAAGCATACGAGGTCCTTTTAAGCTTGAAAACATGACTGCAAGGCTAGACTGTCTGGGTCCATATCCTCTGCGTGCTAGTTATAATTTTAAACAAAGAATGGCCATTCACTGACAGTACAAACTTAGGGCTGCCACATGAAACAAGCAGCTGACAAGCTCACAACAAACAGGAGGGGATGGTTCCTCCCACAACCTGTGGCTGTTCCATGGCCAGAGGATGTTGTAGCCCTTAAAAATACAGTTATGCCTCAGACAACAACTGGAAAAAAAAGTCATAGAAGCAAAAAAGTGGTGCTATAAACTGCAAAGAGAACCCCTGTGCTTAGGCAGTGCCTGCAGGCAGTAGGATCCAGCCCTTTCTCCTTTACCAACACAGAGGGTTGATCTGTAGGATTTATCTTAGACTTTTTCTGGTGTGTAGTGGCTTGCCTGGTAAATATTTCCTGGCATGCTATGGGCACAGCGTCTGCAAAATGATTTGCCAGCATGCAAAATGATTCCAAGAGCATGGTAAAAATGGAAGTGTGTCCATGACCTGCAAGTTAGCATTTGAATTCCAACAAAACTCAGCTCTGCTGGACTGATTTTAATTATCCAGCTGAATTTATGGATGCAGGAGCTATTAATTCTTCTGTGAAAAGAATGGCTCAAGTGTGCTGGCAGGTGACAAGGCATGAGAAGGCTGCTCAGGGAAGGGGTTTTTTTTTTATTTGCCCCCACCTCTTTAGTTGGCTTTGATCTGTTTTATGAGGGTCAGAAGATGAAAACCTCATTACCTAATGCTGTTGGATGTCGACATATGTGTGATATGGCTCTCTGCCAGGATCTTAATTAGGGAACTCATAAAAGTGGAGGGTGGATGCCAGTTCTTGAAAAGCGCTTTTAGCCTTTCTGCTGGAAAGAAAGCTTTTATTAATTCATTACAGAATGTATTAAAAGGGATCCAGCTCAACTCTGTAAGCAAAGCTGCTGCTTTTTCTCTTCCCTGTGTCTGTCTTTAATGTGAGCCATTTCAGCCTCCCTGCCCAAGATGGGCCCAATAAATGAGATTTGTAATAAGCGTGTAAGACAGTTTGGATTGGAATCCACTTCAGGTCTCTCCAGTTTAAAAAGGTCTCCAGATTGCAAGTGGGTATTGCCAGAATTAAGCAAAAATGGCTCAGTGCCTTGTCATACCTTGTGAAGCAAGGAAGGCATCTGGTCTTAGACCCCTGTGTTCATCCAAAGCCGCTGGGACTTGACTTTCTGGAGTGGCTCTTGAGCAGCAGAAGGGTAGTTCTGCATGCCCCACACTGCTGCCTGGATGTGAAGTGCCCACTTCATTTGCCCCTTTAAATGACACTACTTGAAGATGTTGCTGACAGTGAAGTCCTGTGTCCCTGCTACAGGCCATGTGAAGCTGAGGGGTTTTTATGTGAGCTTTCTGCATGCTGCCCTTCAGCTCTGTTCCGAAAGATCTTCATGGAGAGGAGAGCTAGAAGGAGCAAGGGTTCAGATTTGCAATTTATAAGCCACTGTGCTGACATTGCCACTAAAAAGGTAATCCAGTGTGAAGTGCAGTGATAGTACAGCTAAGTGAGCTTGGCACTTTGTTTTCATGCAGGTTTCCAGTAGGCTTAGGTACATATCCCAACTAACCTTCTGATGTATTAGTTAGTAAGAGGGAAAGCTTTCCATCCACAATGAGCGCCTGCTTCTAGGTTTGCTTTCGTGGAGAGCTGCTGCAGGGCATTATGCCAAAGCTCTGCAGATTTTCTTATGCTACAGCTTTTCAGACTATGGCCCTCCTGGGAGTTTGCTCAGCAGCCCAGGGAGTAATCAGTAACTCCCAGGCATTGCTCTGATTCCTCCCTTTGCTTATTTTCTGTTTCCTTTGCCCTGCAGTGAAGAGTGTCTTACATGACTGAGCTGCTGAGAGACTCCTAGCTTGCATGAACAAATCCCAAATCCCAAGTGAGGCAGTGGCACTGACATACCAAGACAGGGCTCTGCCTGTAGTTGGTCTGTGTCTGAGGCTCCTTTTGTAAATGAGCCACCTCCAGAAGGCAGATAGTATTGTCCAAATTTATAAGGAGGGAAACTGAGGCACAGTAAATGGGTAATATCTGAGGCTTCTCAGTCTTGGCCTTCCTTACATGCCCTACCTAATGCTCCAGACTAGCCTGAAGAAAGAAAATAGATTCTGGAGGATAAGTACTTGTTCCTTCAGCTATGCTTTATTTATAGTTATTTTCTGTCCCTTGCGCCCACAGCTCAGCCAAGCTGATGGTGCAGTTCTGGGGCATGTGGTTTGTTAACAAAATTATTGCTGTCTATCAGGGGACCCAAAATTTGGGTTTTATTTAAGAGCTGTACAACCAGTGGAAAGTTTTAAAGTATTATGTGGAATCTGGAGATTTTTAGTCAGCAGAAAGTAGGTGGAATATCCTCTTGTTACGTCTTATGAACTGATGGGCAGAGAATGTACTAGTGAGAGCAACTGCAAACTGAGAAGGAGCAGCAGTTCTGGAGGAGAGGGTAGGATGTGCTGTGACACAGATAATTTAGTGGTGGCATTGGCAGCAGCCAAAGCTGTCATTAAATTGTATTATTTAACATGATTTTTAAACATGTTTGCAGAGAAGGCATGGTGCATTGTGGTAAGTTTGCTGGCTAAGGAGCAGCCAGGCAACATATGCTGAATTACCTCCTGCTGTGTATGTGAGGGTTTCCAGCAGATAAGGGAGCAGAGACACAGTCATTTGCATGTGGTAGGAACTGTTGAGGCTCATGGTTATTCTTAAATTGGAGTGGACAGACACCCACCTTCACTCCATTGCACTCTGCCATTAGATCACCTTGCTGATAAGCATGGTCAGAGCTGGCTTGGGTGAAGGCCTAGGTTGGCCCTGAAGCAGACTGGGGCAATACATCTTGCTCACTGAGCTGTAGTGGATGAGAGATGGTGATGAGCAGCTGGAATTAACATTCTTAACTGGCACATCTGGATGTGGAGGAGAACAACTATCTGCCTTGACCAAATGCATTTTCAGCTAACATGCTTCAAAACTATCTGTGTCCCCATCCAAGCAAACCAGACCACCATTCTCTGTGCTCTGCGACAAGGTGATGTGCCTTGGTGCTTCCTTTGAGCTCAGGGGAAGCTGTGCTGATGGCACTTCAACAGCCCTGGCAGAGTTGCCTAATAACAAAGGACTCTGAAATTTCTGTCTGGTAAGATGCAAAGATGAATTTGAGCCTTATTACATGTGGCCCCTCCCCAGCAATACTGTGCTTCTTGCAGTGAGACTGTTAAGCTGACTGGATAAACTCCTTTTCACAGTGCTTTGTTCTCTCCCCTTTACATGAAGCCTCTTCTCCCATCCTGCTTATTTATAACTCTTGTCTGCCTTTCCTAAGAAGGTGCGAGATTGCTAATGAGCTCAAGACAGATCTCATCCCCAAAGCAGCAATAATTAGGGATCACTATCTTTGATTTTATTTCCCATATCACTGTTTGTGGGAGTGTTTGTGCCCTGGGTCACCTCTGAGGCTGATGTCCAGGCAGCTGGTGTTTCATTCACCTCAGTACTTTACTCAGTACCATGCCACCTCTTAGCTTCTGGTGAGTGATGGCTCTCTACCACAGACAGCCCATGCAGCCAGCCACCAGTTGGCCTTGGCCTTGCTCAGAGAAGCACGAACAGCACAAGCATTGTGCTAAGTAGATAAAAAGAAAAGTCATGCCACCTCAGGACACTGAGGCCATTTTCTTCCAGGCTAGTATGTTGTGTTTGTGTTATCTGATCAATCCCACTGTTCCCCTGCTGGAAGCAAGCCTGAAAGACAAAAGTTTTCCTAAAGATGTCTAATCTCTGGTTGCCAGGCAGAAGAGAGGATTGATTCCCTGGAGAACTGTTATCCATGGTAGGATTCCTTCCTGGGCAATCCATTTGCACACAAGTGGATCAGTCTTACTATCCACAGTTACTTCCCTGCCCAGGAAGACACAGGGGCAGGGTGGCTGTTAGGAAACCTGACAAGGAGACACAAGGAGATGACTGGTGTTTTTCTGCATGGGAACATGTTGCTGCTAAACTTGGTGCAGGTCAAATGTGCTGGTGGGGAATGCTTTCTTGAGCATGTTGTACAGACTGCTGTTGCTGTTGTACAGTTAGTTGGTAGGTGTCAGTGTTTCCTCTTTTTCCCCTCTTCACCCAGCCAGCCAGCTGAGGTTGTTTTCTAGTCACGTCCTTTGAATTTCTGTATCCATTCACAGCCCTAAATAAAAACCTTGCACCTCAGGCTTTGGCCAAGGCCAGTTCCTCTCATTTTATCCTCTTTTAATTCTGTAAAGATGCTTTACATTCCATCTTTCTTTGTGCAGCCAGATGCAAAGAAACTAGAACAGGCTGGAAAAGGATTAGACCTTAGAAAAAGGTGCTGGCCAGCTGCTGGCCACACAAGTGGGAATGTTAGAGATGGCTTTGCTGGCTGGGATTACAATGTCACAGCAGCCTAGAGTATAGTAAAGGCTGATCTGAGAGGCAGTGGGCTTTGTGTGCTGTGATCCTTACACATGGCTGAGGCAGTTCCTCCCTTGATTTGGGGAGGAAGGAGGTGGAGTGGCTGAGCTGCCACCTTTTGTATCTGAGTAGGCATGGATCTGTGTTAGCTGGGAGAGGAGATGACGGGGACCATTATGGTATTTTACAGATCGATGGGCTGGAGGAGAAGCTGGCACGTTGCAGACAGAGCATGGAGGAGGTGGATCTTAAACTGCGCAGGGAGAAGCTCAGCCCTGAAGGAAGGTATTGGTGACTGTCTTCTTTCACAGCTGTGGCTGTGCACTTCACCTGCTGTAGTACTGAACATTGGCTCTTGAAGGGGTGGGAATGTGTGGTTCCCCATGACAAGACCCTCTTGCCGCCTCAACTTGGAGCTTACTTGGGGAACTTGCCAAGGTGAGAAGTTTAGTGAGTTATGGAGAGAGCTTTATCTTGCCAACAGCCTGACTCTAACCTGTACCACAACCAGCTAAGCAGCAACCAAAACTTGCCAGTTCATTTGCAGAGCTGGCTCCTGGCCTGCTGGGAAACAGCTCTGAGAGTCTGACAAAGGTTCACTGCATGCTGCTACTCAAGCCTTGCCAAAGCTGCCTAAATTCATTCGGGGAGACGTGCAGCAACTAATACTGAGGGCCAAACCAGACTGAGGGAAATTGCTCTATCTGGGCCTGTGTTACAAATGTGCCAGGATGTATGGATACATTCACACACACCATCTTTCCTTGGGAAAGGGAAGAGGGACAATTCCCCTGAAATCTGTCACTGACATAGAAAAGGCAACTGTAGGCTTCTAGAGCTGGGACTCAAGCGGGAACTTGACCTGCATTTGTAGCAGACAGAGGCAGAACCTGCTATTTCTCTAGACTGTGATGCAAGAGATCCTAAGTCCCTCAGCTGATCCTCAGATTTCTCTGCTTGAGGACATTCTTCCAGTCACCAACATCCTGCTGCTCTGTTCCTAGCAAAAAAAAAAAAAAGGCTGGGAAGCTCAGTCGTAGGCTTAGGGAGCTGTCCTGTTGGTCCCGGTGTCTGCTTTACAGTACTGTCCTATAGAACCCAGCTAGAAATGATCCCAGCAGTGGTGACATCTCCACACCCCAATACTTAGCCTCAGCTTAAATTCTTTGTTCCTCCTTTCCATTCTCTTTCTCACCCCACCACCCTTTACTGGGGTTTTATATCCCCATCCATGTTTGTGCAGGGCCCTGTCTCATCCTGTCTCTCATTTCTAGCTCCTTATCTCAATAGTTTTTTCTTAAGCCTAAATTCTTATGTTTACAGTTTGCATTCTTTATCTGGTTCTTAGGTGGCCAGCAACCAAACCTACAGTTGTGGTAACTTGACAGGATGGAAGATATCTGTATGATTTCTCTCTGAAATACAGGGCCTAGAGCAAAGAATTAGGAATAGGGATTCCTGGGGCCCTTTGTGAATTTTGCACTTTGTATGGAGATGGAATCAGAAATTCTGTTGCCCTAATACAGACCATTAAAAAGCCCTGGAGAAAGGTACCATGATAAAAATTGATTGAGTAGCACACAAAGGAGAGCTCTGCTTTCCAGTTTTGAAGTTCAGTTGTCATGGTTTCTACACGTCTCATTCCCAAAGCCTCTTCCCTTGACTCTCTTGACAAGGCAACTTCTTAAGTAGCAGCTCAGTCATGTTGGTAAATCTTCCTTCTCACTCCTTCCTGGCTGCACTCCATGCTGTCTTTCTCCAGTTGCCTTGAAGAGTCCTTTCCTCTCCTGCTGCTCCAGCGTAGCTTGCTTTCTTGCCATCCCTTACTTAACTAGCTGTACTTATAGATTTGGGTCTCTTTCCTCTTACAGGTTCTTGCTGTGCCCTAGGGGGAGCAACAAACTTGGTTACACTACTTCCTCCTCTGCTCTGAAGCAGGAGATAATTTGTTAGAGCATGTTTACTTACATGCACAGAGTCTGACTTGACTGCATCCTCACTGCTGTTGTGGAAATACTGCTGCTTTCAGGCAATTTGTTCCTGTATTTAAACTTTATATTAATTAATCATCTTGTGCAGTTTAAGACAAGGGCTGTGTTGCCCTGACTTAGTCTTTACTGTTATTATCCGGAGTCTTCTGTTTAATAACAGGTTGTTTAACAACAGGTTGTTTAACTGGTTGTCACTGGGCTCAGATTCAGCTTGTTGCCTTGAGTTGACCAATTTGTGTAAATAGGATACCTCTGACAGAGGGACACCAGCTTCAGTCGGTGAGAACTGGTGTTCCAGATGTGTTGGAAGGGCAGGATCCTGCTAAGAGCATGCAGGAACCCTGCCCCATCCCATAGCTGTGGAAGAACTTTGACCCTACCTGGGGGAACAGAATAGGGGGCTGTCTGACACACATAGAGCCTCTTTTCTAGCCTGCTTGCATCCACTGACACTGTCCTGAACGGAGAGATAGAAAGCAGTTTGTGGGAAGGAGAAAATAATCTAAAACTGTTGCATCTCTTGCAGAGCTAGGGGGGGTTCTAAACTGTCAGCCCTCCACAGTGAAGGGTGAGGGGCTCATTCTGTGAGCAAATATCCCTGGCAGTGGGACAGTCTTTCTTCCATCATATAAGCAAAGAAATAGACTGTGTTTGCCTTGCATTTAATGAACTTGTCTTCTCATTACAGAAAGTCACTGGAGAGAGAGAGAAACTTACTAATGACCAAAGCTGACAACTATGGTAAGAGCTTCATTAAAAATGGTCCCTCTGGGCTGGATGGGATCAGTGCTGCAGCTTAGCTTCATCTTCCAGCTCCTGCCACCTCTGACTTCTGCCTTTGAATTTAGGTTCAACCAAAGAGAGTTAGACTGAGGGAAATTTAGTCTGGATCCTCCTGCTTGAGCCGTGCTATCAGAGAGGAAAAAAACCCCAGCATCAGCTAATGAGGGGGGGAAAGGTGTCCCTTTCACTTACCCCAAGTTAGCAGTCTTTAGACTGACTTGAGTAGCTTTTAACATCCTCCCTCTATTCCCCTGTTTTTTAATCAAGGGCTGCTAAGCAAGCTGGCAAGTGCTCTCTGGAGTGTAGCAAAGTCTGCCCTCCTTAGGGAAGGTTCTCACTGCATCAGTTTCTGGGGCCATTCAGCACACAAGCATAGGGATTCACACTGAAGTGCTGCCTCCAATTCCAGGGAGCCAGGGTCTGTCCTTGCTGCAAGTGTTGCTGTTGACAGAGTTAAAATGAGAATCCCTCAGAGCTACTGCAGGTTTGACAGCATTTCCATTCCACTAGAGATGCTGCTTTGAATGTCTTCAGGCTGTTGACTATTTGACAGTACGCTGCAGCAGTGCAAGCACCAGAGCTCACACAGAGGAAGGAAGCACAAGTGTCCTTTTAAGTCTGGAAAGTTGAAAACTGGGCCATGGTCAGCAAATTTGTAAATTTAACTCATGTTAAAGGACTCTTTCCAGAAGATCCATCCCTGGCAGTGTTCAAGGCCATGTTGGACAGAGCCTTTGGTGACATGGTTTAGTGTGTGGTGCCCCTGCCCATGGCAGGGGTGTTGGAACTAGATGATCTTATGGTCCTTTCCAACCCTAACTATTCTGTGATTCTATGACTAAGTTATTTTAAACAGATTCAAAGTTGTTCCCTAAGGACCTACCACTAGAAATGGCAGAAGACCCTGCACATCCCTGCCACCCTTTTACCAGCAGTCAGCCATCACCACCAGCACATGAACAGAGCAATGTGGCAGGCTGCTTAGGCAGCAGCAACAGCCTCACCTAATGGTGATGGCTACTCTTCTTGGAACAGAACAGACAGCGCATGTGCACACCGTCTGTTTAGATCAGTGCTATGGCCTCTGATTAAATCTCTGCTTATCCCAGCTGACACACATTAGGCCACAAACAGCAATTGCTGACAACAGCATTGCTCCTTCTGTTGAAGCTGCCTGGTGTTATGTGACTGCTTGCCCTTACCACCCCCTCTGTGACCTTACAGGCTCAAGCAGTTTGCTCTGTGGTTACATGAGAAGGCTTGTCCTGTGGGAAGAACAGGAGCAGAAAGAACAGCTAAAAGCCTCCTTTGATGCTAGCACCAGTTTGGAAACCTGCAGCACCAGGGTATTCCTGCTGGAGGCTGCTAGCAGAAAGTATAGAGGCAGTAACCCATGTAGCTCCTGCAGCAGCAAAAGTAGTCTGGAGTCTGCATCCAACCTTGCCTCACACAATAGTTACAGCTGTTTGGCCATGCAGTGTGTAAGGGTATAGACCTCACTCCTTGCCTGTACCAAGCAAAGTCTTGTGGAACAGAGTTAGCAAGAGTCAGACTCTGATCTTTGGGTAAGCAATGGAACAGAAGCAGAAATCAGCAGAACTCCTACTTTTGGTAGCCACTTCCTTCATCTTTGCAACTGTGTTTTTCCTTTTGTAAACCAGGGCCAGGGAAAGCTGCAGCCCCCAACAGAGTTAAGAGTCCAGGCTCAGACCTGTTCAACACTTATGGGACAAGAGGAAACCCAGATTCTGCAACATTCAGTGGTAGCTACAGTGTATTTACCAGACCGCTACATCTAAAAGATAGTAGAAATAGCTCTCTATTTGCCTTCCACATTCTTTAAGAGATCAAGCAATTACTCTAATGACCCATTCTGTCCTAAGTAGGCTCCTAGAATAAGGTCATTTGCAAACAGGAGCTGGTCTGGCACTGAAGTATTCCCAAGTACAGCTACTGAGGTTGACAGGGTAAGAGCAAATGAAAGGGTTCCCACTAGTTCACTTCCTGTTCAGCACATCTTTTAATTAGCAGCTTTGCATACTGATCCCAGAAGAGTTGCCCATGGCCAAGGTAGCATTGTGCTGTTAAGACATTTTTGAAGGGAGATGCAGATGCAACACAGAACACTCACAGACAAGGCTTTTGTTTGTTTCCCAGAGAAGGAACTGAGTGCGCTTCATAAGAAGAACCGCAAGAATGCTGCTCTTTCTGTGGCTGTGGGACTGCTGATTGCTCTTATTTATGCCTGCTGGACAGTGTGATTGCACTCAAGAATTCTCCCTCCTGACCAAATGACTTTCCTGCAAGGTGCTTTTCCTCCTCTCCCCACTGTGCCTCTGCCAAGGGTAAGGATCAGCATTTCATATTGCTGTTATTGCTCATCCTTTCCAAGCCTCACTGCAGGGAAGCTTTTTCTCTGAGAGTTGTGGGGGACAGGAGACAAACCAGAAATCAAGCACACTTGTAGGTGGGAAACTTGGTCAAGCAGAGCTGAAGGTAGTGCTATCTTACTCAAAATGCAGTGTAGACCATCCAGCCTGATGCAAGAAGGCAATACATTCTCCATTTTGAAGAGGACCTCTGTGGCTTCAGACAAGTGGTCTCTGTGCTGCCCTGCCAGAATACATGCCACCTTTGCTCCTGTGACTCAGCCATAAGCTGAAGGGACACTAAACTCTCAAAGGGTAACTGGTATTGTGACCAAAAGACTCCAAGTGTTCCCAGAGCTGATCTAAATAAGTATGTTACCTCCTCCATACTGACTTGAAGGACCAGAGGAATCCTACCTCCACAAAACCAGATGGGAGGTAGGTATCTCTCTGTAAGCAGGCAACATCCAGCTTGAGATGTGGGTATTCGGGCTTCGAGAAGATCTGCCTACCTCTCCAGTGCATCACAGCTTGGTAGCCGTTCTGTGCCTTTGAGAATCAACACTTGAAGAAGAAACTGAACTATCAAGTCCCAGGGATGGAAGTGCCTCTGCAAGGGCTTTAAATAAAATAATTTAACCTTGTAACTTCCTGGTTTCCTTTTTTTCCTATTTCATAACATCTCTCAGCCACTGCTTTATTCTCATCCTATATTCTCCCTGCTGACACACACTAGAAGCCTAGAAGGGTTAGGCATTTAACATACCTGGTCAACAAGATCTCAGCAGTGGGTTATTGGTCTGCTGTGGCATGGAGTCTACTCAAGTGTTTGCATTCAGTGGAAAAGCAGCCTCATATGCTGCACAAGAGTACTGGGAACTGACACCTGTAGTCCACTCTCTGGTGAAGCAAGATACATTAGGTGGCCCTCAGTGTGCTCTGACATGCCAGGAAAGCCATTAAAAGGGGACTGCCTTGAAAATTCAACAGTGCAAGGTATTTCTGTCTCCATACTAACACATGCCAGACAGAATTCTGTGGGAAGTAAAGTGGACAAGCACTGTTGTGAACGAAAAAGGCTATATTGGTAATGGAGACAATGAAAGCAGGAGTCAACACAAAATGACACACAGCCTAATAACAATACATTGTGCAAATAATGTACATCAACATTCCCTTCAGCAGCTTTCCTCACCTCCCCTTCCCAACATAATCCCTCCATATTTACCCTGCATCAGGGAAGCAAGTAGCATAGTGGCTCATGCTTGCCTTCTTGAAAGGGGATTCAGAATCACGGTTCAGTGCATAAAAAATAAAATAAAAAGCAAATTCAAATGAGGGGCTGAGGCAACTCTGTACACAGGAAATATTTGTTCATAAGAGCTGGCCTGCAGGCTAATGGGGATTTTTGTATCCTCAAAGGCCTACACTCACTCTGGTGTACTTCCTGGTCACCCTCCTGTCTGCCAGCCCACAGGGAACCAAAGCCCTGAGTGGAGGACACAACACCTAGGAAAGGAGCCTGGCAAAAGGAACAGCATGCTTTTCTGGTATTGGAACAGCCTCAAGGCAGTCAGAAGCGTCCAAACTCAAATTACTGATTCGTTTAAAAAGCCAACTGCACACAGGCCTAGAAACCACAGCTGAAGGTTCCTTACTGCCCCCTGGGATTCTTCTGCATCCCTCATGTAATTGCCTTGCCTTAGCCAAAAAAACACCTGCCTGTGACAGACCTCTTGTTCTCTGGGGGTAAGGGCTACTGTTTCTTTCATCCATGTTTTACCAGCACTCAGGAGCTGCATTAAAAGTATGCAGTCCCTCAGCTGCTTTGGTAGACCTGTGTCTGGGCACTAGTAATCACCAGTGTGAAAAGAAGAGCTCTGACCCATTTCAGTTCAGCCAGAGCTTGAAAAGAAACAGAACAGCTCTGCTGCACAGTATTCAGGGCTACCTATTTGTAAGCTAACCTTCCAAGCTTTGCCTCCTCCAGCTTCCATTGATTTACAGGCTATGCCAGCTTCTATGCTGCTGCTTCAGCCAGGGGCATGGTTCTGCAGTGATCAAACCTGCAGATCATTTTCTCTGGTGTTGCAGCTGTTAATTTCATTTACACTAAACAGCAGAGAATTAATACATGGTTATAAGAATACGGTTTGCTTGGGAAGACATGGAAGTGCTCCAAGCTCAGAGAGCACAGCCTACTTGTAGGATAACAAGGAAGGAAGTAGGAACTACATGCTGAGAATGAGCACAAAACCTCTAACACATGATGCTGAGCATTAGAGGGTGGAAGTAGGGCTTCAACATACCATCCTTGTGCTGGCTTCTTGGGTGGGGTGCAGGGCACCCATGGACCTGTAAGTGAAAACTTCCATGTCTTGCTACATAAAGCTTGTTCAAATCATACATATGGGTGTGGAGAGAAAGAAACAAGAATCTAAACATGTGCTATATATTCTAGAACTACAGCTTTAAGGCACAGTTCAACCCCTAAATCAGTTTCCTCCCTACTGTCAATCTGTGTTTAAAAACAAGCCAAGAACAAAAAAAAAAAAAACACCAAAAGGGGGTAGGGAGGGCAATTTTGCTGCTTGGCCAAAAGCAGTCAGCTATGCGTTATCTCCTGATTTATGTGGAAGACTTGGCAACAGTGCCATGGAAGCCAGAAGTGAAGGTAAAACATGCAGCAGAAGACAACTTTGAACCCAGCTCTGAAGTGCACATGGAGCACTGTTGATACACAAATACCATGCCGACAGTTTCACAGCTCTGTGCCTTCACCCCAGATGCCATTCCAGGGCCGAATGAGACATGAAGAGTTTCAAAGCCCGCTCTGACATTAAAAAAGGAAAGTCAGGTAACCCTTCAGTGGGCGCAGTCAGGGGACATGATTTCTTCTGGTTGACCGACATGGCTGAAGTAGAGATCTCTCTTCACAGAAGCCCTGGGGGTTTTTTTAACTAAGTCAGACATTGCCATCACTCCCTCTGAAGACCTCCAGCATTGCAACCTTCCTTTGTCTTCCTCCTGCATCCACTTTCTTCCCAGAAGATGTGGGTAATAGTGTAGAGTACCAAGAACTAAAGCACCTTGGTCTTGGAAGTATGAGGCACAGACATGTTCACAAATTAACCCCAGGCTGCTGGCTCAGGATCAGTCACTGACCTGGAGAGGGGAAATCCTCATCACAGCAGCTTCTAGAGGTCTGAGAAAGCCTTGGCACAGGGCACATCAAATCTGTGCCAGGAACTCCACTCATCACCTGCACTGGCCTTTGTCCAACAGGATACCATCACACAGGAATTGCCAGTGGGCAGCCATGTGCCTCAATAAGCAGAAATGTTGGAGACACCAGCAACAATACACACTTGCATCCCAAAGCCAGCATTCACCAATGAGTTAACATGCTCCACTGGTAGAGTAGGTCTTTGATGGGCCAAGGAGACAGACAGCTGCCAGGAATGATGCAGGGCTCCTTCGGTGTGCTGTTGCCCAGCTCTGCCATCAAGACATCTCTGCTTCTTCCCACACTGCCAGGGAAGCATGAGCCTGGAGAGTTCTGGCACGCACAGAGCGCTCCACAAACCTCACTGAATGTTTGAAGAGGAGCAAACAAAACTGCCAGGCCCTTGGCCTCATGCATGCAGTAGGTTAGGACAAAAGGGCATTCGGCCATGGCTCCAGGAGTCACCATGGGTACTCCAGCAGCAGGCACTACCTGGGCCATACTCGCATACACTGCCAGGGTAGAGCCTTGTTCTGTGCCTTCTGCATACAACCCGCTGGTTTGATCACCTCCAGGAAATCAGCTCTGGAGAAGATCAGGATAGAAGTTGTGGAACGTCCCCAGTCTCATCAGTCCCTGAAGAATCAAAGCTGGGCTCAGCCCTGCACCCCTCAACAGAGCAGAATTAGGGGAAGTGCGCTTGGATGAAAGACAGGACATCCTCCTTGGATAGCTTCTCTGGATCTTGCCTTTTCTGAGAGTCATGCACTTTGACACCTTCCCCCCACTCCCAAAAGAGGCGACTGTAATGGCAGACACTGTGGGCAGAGGAGAGCAACATTAGTTTGGCAGGGGAGGGGAGGGAAAACACTGTATCCTGGCCACAAAGTGCACTAGAAAGACAATTGTCCTAGCAATGGGAGGCACGCAGAGATATTCTGCCTAAGGGTTGCCTTAGAAAAAAAACAGTGCCTTCATTCACCTTACAAACTCTATAGTCCTTAAGGCAACTTCCAAGCCTAAGAGATTTCCATGGAAACAAACACGTTAATTCTAGCTTCAGTCAAGATTTAGTTCAGTATTTGCTGGAAGGAGACAAGTCATTAGGGAAAAACCTTCCTCCTCCCCAGCTCCAAGTTTTTGAGAGGAAACTGTCATTGCAGGCAATGGAGAGGCTTTAATGAAGAATTCAGAAAGTCTGCCAGCAGCAGCAATCTAATCACTCACCACAAACCTAGCAGAACCAGTAATAGCTGTCCTGTGGAGCTTTGCAAACGAACAGCACTTCACACTGTAACAAAACCAGCTAGGATCATCCCCTTCTTCCCCTCGTGTGAAATAAGCAGCTCACTTGGCTGCTGACTGTTCTGGTCCTACAATGCCATCTCTCATGCCATCCATCGCATGCATCCCTCCCTCACTGCATCAGCACAGTCCCACCCATAATGAAAACAGAGCTGCTAATTACTGACAACAGAGCAGCCTTTAGTTTTGTACAACTACTGACACTCAATATTCATAGCTTATTTAGTGCCACTGTTCTAACAAAGCAGTACTAGCACAGACAAAAGCTGTCAGTGGCTAATTATAGACACATTAGTACTCACTAACCACAACACCACACATCCTTTCCAGAGTACCACACAAGCACCCCCTCCACCTCAAATGCTGACCTATTTCAGAGTGCACAGGCAGAACACTAAGCCCATCCTGACAAGTGGATGGAAAAAGCATCCTGTGCCTCTGCCTTTTAGGCCTGTTCTTCAATTTAACTGGTTAAGGAAAGCTTAAGGATTCTTAAGAGCACTGCTGTAGGGTAAGGAAGGAGATTCAAAGTGAGAAATGTCAGGAACCCTGTTTCCTATCAATCTTAGAGGCACAGCCCTGGGTACTGGTAGTGGAGGGCATCTCTTGAGACCACCTGAGCATGAGGGTGTAGAACATCTCCACCCAAGAGCCCTGAAATATCACAAACTCAGAATTTGCTGTACTTAACAACATGGGCTTATTAGCCTAGTACTCAACAGATACAGATGGGGTTCAGCAGTCACAATGTTAATGGCTGTCCACTGACGAGCCACTCCCATCTTTTCCCAAGGAGCTACTGCTTTTCTCTCCCACACTCTCTTTAAACAGCTCCCAGCTGCCTACAGCTTATTGCACAGTCTGGGCTAAATGAAGTGGGATTTGCTCTTACATTATCAACTTCCAACCAAGCATCTTAAAATACAGACATGCAGCAAATTACAGTTATGGGCTCAATTTCCATTTCCCTGTGTGCAGAGAGGTTCAGTAACTTGCACTCTGCTGCAGACAGGGGAGCAAAGTTGAGATGTGTGTTATTCATAGCAATTAATTGCAAACCCCACAAATCCAGATCAAGAATCATCTAAAAGTCTGAGGAGGTGCCAGCTCCTGCAGCACACCCTGCTGGTGTCTAAGCTGTGCCTGTACTGCAAATGACTACAAGAACAGAGCAGAACTCCCTTCCAAATACCCAAACACACACACGCACACACATCTGTTCTTTCATAGCCACAGTACTGGCTTGTACTCACTGAAAGGGTGCGATGGATTCAGGAGGGAGGTTGTATGTTGTGCTCTTGGTTATCTTGTTGAAGAAGAATTTCTTCTTGGAGTTTTTGCTGTATGCCATTGTCCAGGGATCTTGCAGAAGGGTCACAGGGATCAGATAGAAAATGGCAAGATGGGAGGGAAGCACAGTATCAATACACATACAGTGCAAGCAGGGAGGACGAATCTGTAAGAATAACTGTGATTCTTTTCTTACTCCTTTCTCCTTCCCTCCCCCAAGAAGACCTGCTTTCCAAGCTGTTCTCTATTCAATGAGAAAACTCCCTTCTCCCTGCATGTAAAGTTGACATTCCAAATAGGATATTGCCATGTAGTACTACTCTGGAAAATATCTTCTTGATGAAAAAATTATGATCTCATTAAAAAAGAAAGTCATCAGTCATGTAAAGAAATGAAATCACCCAAACAATAGCTAATTGACATGCAACAGAAAAACCTATCATATAAATACCCAAAACTTTATCACAGAATCATAGAATGGCTTGGGTTGGAAGGGACCTTAAAAGATCATCCAGTTCCAATCCCCTGCTATGAGCAGGGACACCTTCCACTAGACCAGGTTGCTCCAAGCCCTGTCCAACCTGGTTCTGAACACTGGCAGGGATGGGGCAGCCACAGCTTCTTATTCAAATCCAAGCTACCCTCATTACATGCAGCTAATCTCTAGTCATTGGAATACTCCCATTAATTTTTTTACCCAGTTACAACAGGAGCAAGCCTGGTCAATACTTTTTACTTGAAGATACAAAGAAAAGTTAAATAAGAGCAGAGACACTCTCTTCCTACCATTCACAGTCCGTACTATGTAGAGTCCTGTGGGCACAAAGTGCCGGTCATCTCGGCCAGTGTAGGATAGCCGGGGTATTCCCCTTGAACTCTTGATGACTTTCATCTCTAACCTAAATGTTGAGAGAAGACAGTGATAGAGATTCCCTGTTTCTTCCTTTACCATCCTCTTGCACCCAACATGCCACCTGCATACCCTCTCCAGAGTGTCACAGTGAAAACTGGCACCACTGTATCTAACAGGACAAAATCACCACATCCTGGAGAATTCAGTTTCTTGCCTCCCCTGACATGGCTAGAGAAGCCAGCCAGAGCTGTCTAGATCACGTAACAAATCAAGTGCTGCAATGAAGGATCTCTGACCATCTACCACACTCAATCCAAAAGGCATTCCCGTTTCAGGTATGAACTCTTCATCTTTCAAGCCATGGATACTTCTGCACACAAACTCAAGTATGATTCATACTTCTACTGTTGTAAAGCTATCGGCCATATTTACAGCATTAGAACTCAGGAGGATGATGCTCTGAGCCACCAGCTGCATAAGCTTTAACAGCTCTTTCTCCAGGACTCCTCAAGCACAGATCAACACATCCCTCACATTCCTGTGCACTGGTGGCTGATAACCTCAATGGGCCCTAAAGTGTCTCACTTGTGCTGCTCACTTACCTCACAAAAATCTTCTCTATTTCTTCCAATCTGTAAACTTCCTTCACTCTGGGGAAAAAAGACAAATAATGTGATTTAAAAATATTTCTACTGTTCTCTTTTTCTGTCCCAGCTATAGAGAGCTGCCAAACAGTTCATTTTGTACAGCATGAGGTGGTCAGGAATGACTGAAGTCCACCCTTCTCATTAATCCAGTGCCTTACTTCTCCTGCTTGAGAAAACCTGGTATGTGCATGCACTGCATGCACTGCATGCTCGTAAGCAGCATACAAGCCTCCTCACTGCATTTTTACCTCAGGCTGGGTATACAGAAGAGGAATGACAACAAAAGTCAGGTGCTTTTGTTTTCCCACAAGGCAAATTCACCAAGGTCAGCCCCAGGCAGGTTCTGGCCTCAGCATGCTACCCTCGCAGTAGAACTGAACTGCCTGATCCTCACCATCGACATCCTCAGGGATGCCACAAACTCATGTTTTACCCTGAGGTAAAACCAGCTTTTCATAAAATAGAAAAAACCCAGTAAAGATTATTTGGAGTCATCACTCTTACTATGTCAAACTGCTTTTGGTTTTGTTGCTCTGAGACACAAAAAGACAATCAAAAAGCTTCAAAAGCACTGCCTCTGATCTGACACCCCAACCATCTATTTTCTACATGCTGCTACAAGCATCAGGCTTCAAAAAGTACAGTTTGAGCAGGAAAGAATCCCTCTACAATCCATTTCTACAGCTCTCCTTCTTACTTCACCTTCAACCCTCCCCAACATTTTGAGCTTCTCCTGTTACTGCAGCTGTTTGTCTTGAGTCTCACTGAGATCCCATTCATCATCATTCATTAAGCCACCAAGGAGAACATACTCTTTCCCTTCCTCCAGCTTCTCTCAGTGTCACAGCATTTCTAGCTTCTGAAACAGAAGCTGTTTTATTCACAGTAACTATCTGATACCCAGCACAATGATGCTGTTATGCTCCACTGTAGCAGAATTAATGAAATGGAAGGTCAGGAAGCAACCAAAGCTGAAGCTCTTTGTCAGGAACTTTCATGGGATTGCAAGGAAAGCCTTCTCCTCAGGCTAAGCATTTGGAGATTGTAAATACTGGTCAGCACTTCATTTATCTACTAGCAGTCAGTATTTCTGTACTGCTGCTGACCCTTCAGGGCAGACAAGGACACAGAAGTCTTTGCAATGATTAAGCTAACTGGGTGATAGACCTACTACAGCACATATTTCAAATCAGCACCAGCCAATCCACCTATGATGAAAACAAGACTATCTGATATGTGAAAGGAGGGCACAACTTCTCCACTATCAACCTTTATCTTAGATATTTTAAGGGCTTTCATCCTCTTTCCACTGAACATAATAGAACTGTGAATTTCAGCTTGAAATTTAACTCTCATTCAGTTCCTTATTTTCATCCTCCAACACACCAAAACCAAAGCACACTCAGCTAAGGAAAGGAGCCCTCAACTCACCGGATGGGGTTCATATCTGGCCGGCTAGGTTTAGACACAGCTTTGACGAACTTCTCTGCCAGTTGAATCCTGAATGAGAACAGAAGGAGAATCCAGAAATCTAGCAAGATCTTTGGCACAGCAGCTAGCTAACAGTTTCAGCAGAATAACTGACTAGACGCTTCAGTACATGCTCCCACTGCTACCCTAATGGGTACTGAGCAACTTTTTTCACCCTGTCCTTCCAGCTCAGTGCCAAGTGATACTGGCTATTATCCATTGGGAATGGATCTCCATAGCTCCCTCTGCAAGCCCACATCCTGCTGAACACATTGTTGTATCAGCAGGAAAGTAGGACTAGTAGAGACAGCATGTCCCCAAGGAAAGAAACAGAGGCTTGTTGCTTCTCTGCCAGTTGTCAGCTATACTCGTTCATATTCCCAGGATGCTCAAGTTTACCCAGACTGAGCCTGACTCACCCCAGACTAAGACAGGAGTGAGACCTGCCCTCATACACAAAGAAGGTACAGATGGAAAAGGCTATAAGTACTTCAACTTCAGAGTGGGCTCATTCACAGTTCATCTTTATAGCAGTGTTTCAGCTGAATGCACTTGCCTCCCTGTACTCAGCATTCTCCTGCTACTGTGAACAGTGTTTCTCAGTTACTCCTACTCAAATACAAGAAAGAAGCTTCTCCCAGATCCTGCTTACCTCTGGTTGAAATGCTGCTTTCGAACATCGCTGCCATTCAACACCAAGACATCAAGGATGTGGATGGCACTGATTTTTCTCTGGGCTTTCCCCTGTGGAGGGCAATACAGAAATTTACTGATCAGACTTCTGCTATTTTAGCTTTGATTTATAGCCTATTTTTTGACAGGACATCATTCTCTTCTAGCAAGAAAACACCTTTTCTCAATACTAGAAGCACCAGTTCCCTGCTACCCACTATGTAGTAACACACCATCCTCCAAGAACTGCTGTAGCCTAACTACACAGTTCTGTCTCAGAGGAGGGAGAGAGGGCAGGACGACAGATGCCATCACCAACTCTCTGTTCCTTATCAGGTACCACAGCAAGTGTGCACTGCAGCATCCTCATCTGAGATGCCAGAGGACAGGCAAACTCCCAGGCAGCAATGACCTATGCTGTGAATACAGCATGAGAATCTTTTCCCCAGGGCAAAGACTGCAACCACTGCTGAGCAATTATGTACTCAAAGAGCCATAAACACATTACATCATGTTGGCAATGTCATCTGTTACTGCATGTACAACAACAGTAGCACGTCAGGTCCAAAGTGTTAAGAGTTCGTATCTCTAGCACTGTACAGAAAGAAGGAACTTAATCCAGAAGAGTTTTTCTAAAGATCATATACAAAAAAACCTTGCACCTGGCACAGATGGAACATTCATTCTGTGGCATGTTACAGAGAATGGGTGAAACTGCTCATTGTGTTTGCAGCCCTTCAGAAAGGGAAAGAACAGCCTCCTACCTCTCCTTTCAGCTCATGAACAATCTCCACAGAGAGAAGGGTATCCCGTGGCAGCTCCGTTTTCAAATCCAGCTTTGTCCAGCGATCTGACTGGCGACCATCCCAAGTGTAGATCTGCGATTTCTGTGTGTAGAAGGCAAAGTCAGATTCAGCCAAAGCTTCATGAGGGCAGGGGTGAAGGAGAGACCTCTGACTAACTGCAGAGCAGTCCTCAGAGAATCTTTTTGTCCTAGGGTGTCATAAGCCGTTTCTTTGTCAGAATTTTCAAGGAAGAACCTTAATCTGCACAGCAAAGGAACAAAAACACTCATTCTAATCTGCCAGTGACTTCATACCCACAGAAAGAACCAGAAATAGAACACCTTCAAAAGGACAATGAAGATAATTAGAGACACTAGAAAGTGTACAGGTCTCTGTGTAGCCTGCAATTACAAAACCAGGGTTAATTAGTGTGAAAAGCAGTGGAGTCACGAAAAAGCATAAAATAACTAGTCTGACGGACTGCTGATGGGGATCCTTTCTGGCCTTTAAGGACAGGAGAAGGTGGGCTTGAAACTGCAAGGCAGAATAGCAGCACTGAAATGAACCAGCAAAACTCCCAGACTGTTCTCAGCACTTACCCCTAGCCCCAAGAGGAACTTCTGCTCACTTCCAGACACCATACACCGGTAATCTAACACTTGGCGAATTTTCTCCAGTGTACTGGCATTCAGAGGTGTTGGTTTGTAGCTGAAGGTATCGATGTCCATCCCCTAAAAAGTAAAGTATGGAAAAGGCAGATTAGACACAATACATCAACAAGTAGGTAAATGCAACTTCTACATAGAACAATGATCCAGGACTAGCTTCTTCATCTGTTCATTCCTATGGGGAAAGTTCTGTTTGTATGAAAGGACTTGGAACAAGCTTCTGGGTAAAGTCTCACCTGGATCAGCTCAAAGAACTTGGACTTTGGATCTGAAGATGAAGGCGCAACACGAGCCTGATCAGGAATCTGAAAACAAATCCAAATAATTGATAAGTATTGGGTTTTTGACACATTCATAAGAACCCTTCTGGTTCCAACACATGACAGAACATCCTGCCCCTAAATCCCTTTTCTTGGAATTCCAGTTGCTAAGGAGGTAATCTGTCAAATAAAAGGTCTCATGTGTTTTGCAAATTTAATGTAGGCATACCAGATCTCTTGGGAAACAACAGGCAAATTCAGAAAGTTTCAGACTAAATCTTTGATTTTAAGCATGTTTTGCTTAAAAAAATGAGTCTGTTTATCAACAAATTGTGACTTCAATTTCAACAGAATTACTGTTTCACTGAAGTCACACAATTAGCCTGTGAAACTACCTGCCATATCTACGGCCCCACTGCAGTCAAAAGCTCAGGAAACTGCAGGCTCCTAAACAAAGACCTTTCGGAGAGCTCTGCTGCTTGGGAACTAGCTGCTGAGTTGACTCTGTGCATGACGAAATATTCTGAACTGCAGCAAAGAAGCCTCCTCAGTTAAGCCATACGCATAACAAATCAGAAACATCCTGTTTGCTTACAAAAACAGCTTGAAATGGTCTCTGACTTTCCCACAAGACAACATATTAAACCTCTGGCTATAAAGTCTTATATGTATTGCAGCTCCATTCTTGTTTCACCACAGCGAGACACCTTCACAACCTCCCTGCTTGGCAGCTTGCTTACCCCCCATAGCTGGAGACACTCCTTTCGGATTTCAGCCTGCCGTGGCTCCATCAGTGTCCTAGAGAAAGGCAGCAGACTGTTAAGATGGTGGAACTTCCCTGCTCTTGTAGCATTACATATCTCAGCCCTACAAGACATGCATCTTTCAGTGTTTGGCTTGGGAATGACAAACATGCACTGTTCCTCAACCAGTACACAAAAGAGGATGCTGTCTTCTTTTCCCACCCTTCACCCACCTCCAATCCCCATGTTCAGCTTTGTTTCATGGCTTGCACTACTGATCAGCAGCTATCACTCCATCTGACGGAAGTACCACTGGGCATCAAGATTTTCACAAGTTATTCACTAGCATGAACTTGTGCTAATCTCACAAAGCTGGGTACATAGCACAACTCACAAATAGTAATGAAGGCCTGCTGAAAGCCATGGAAATAAAACAGTTTCAATGTTAGGATTGACTCCTGGCTACCAGACTCACTCAACTTTCTACTACATACTACCTCTAAATGACACCTGAACAGGAAAGTCATGCCAGGGAAACAGCTATGCATTGCAATGGCTTTAGTTTTACACAGGGAATTCCCATCATCAGTTTCAGGTAATTCTAGGTATGTAACTTAGATGCTTTGAATTGCCACTTGAAAATGAAGAGCTATGAACCACACCCAGATGGCTACTGTAGAATTAAACATACCAGCTGGAAGTTACTTCTCTGCTTACATTCCTGCTGAGAAGCAGACCCACTTATAGCAATTGGAAAATCATGCAATGCTTGGAAGCCTTCTCAACAAAGATGATAACAGACCATCAACTTTCAGGACTCCTCCAGCCACCCACATGTTTCTGCAAATAACTCAGCTGAGCTACCCAAAAGCACTCTTCACTTCCCTGGCTCCAAAGGCCAAGCCAAGTACCAGCTCAAATCAAGAACACATTAAAGAAGGGCAAAGCAATTAATTTATAGCAGGTTAATTCAGTCTTCACCAAAAGCCAGAGGAATATACTCACGTGTCTTGAACAAAGGCACGAATTTTGGCTAATGCTTTTATCTGAACTTTGCAGTGGCTGAAAGAGAGAACAAGTTTTGATCAGGAAGCAAGTTATTTGCCACCAAGATTGTTCTACTGTTCAAAACAAGGAAGAGTGTTGGGATAACAGGAGGAAACCAGTATGATCCTTAGAACAGTGATGGATCATTGCCAACATGACTCAAAATGTCAGGAAGGCCACTGGGAAGAATTAAGCAGTAGCCTCCTTTCTTTGCTAGATAGTACTCAGGGGCCAGTCACTATCAGTATATAACATTTTTCTCTGCATGAGGTACCTCTGCTCTGCTAAGCCTTCTAGGAGGCCAAAGCAGCGCAGTGTAGCATCATCAAGTACCTTCATGAGTGCAACAAGCTACATCTGAAAGCCATATTGATTAACCTGTCTACAGGCAGCAGTACTCATTGTCCACAGGCACTCACTTTTCATTGGACTGGACAATGTAATCATAGAAATCCTGGTCGCCTTTGATCACATTCAATGGGACAACAAGGTTCACATCTACATCTGAGTTACGCAGCTGGTTGAGTCTAATGTTCACCATGAATAGATAGTCCCGCACGTCATCAATTCCTAGCTTTAAGCCTTTGCATATCAGGTACCTGTAGGGCAAGGAGGAGAGATCACGTGGGTTCACATCTTCCATACAACCAACTTTCTAGCCACACTCCCATTATCAGGACAGTTTCGCAAATCACAGGAATTTTTTCCTCCTGGGTATCCCTAGGAAGGTGCAATCTTACCTATCACAAAGTCATTATACATTTCCTATGCTCTGGAAAGATTGGAAAACTCAGCCCTATTGAAAAGCCCCACAGATCTCCCTCAAGTAGTAAATCAATTCTGCCAAACTTGACAGGTACAATGATAACACATATAATATGTGCTAGCTTGACTGGAACCACAGTTGTTTCATGCAAAACAGTTCAACTGCTTTCTCCCCAGAAAGGTAATTTGGCCAGTATCTTCTTTACCTTGTCAAACATCATAATTTGCTAAGTATGTGAAATGTTCCTCCTCCAAGACAGCTGCCAACTGAGGCAACTCACAGAGCTTCCATTAGACCTACCCAAATCCATCTATCACTGTATTTAGAGGACAGGGTTTCTTGAGTAGTCCCTCATGCTCAAGAATCTCACCTCTCTGAGTTGGCAGGGCGGCTTGTCACAGGTTTAAAGATGCACACTCGCTCAAAGCAGCAATACAGCAGATAAATAAGTCCCACACTGAATGGAGTGAAGAGGTCAAAGGTTTTGCAGACAAAATGTCCTCCTGGGAAAAAAACAAACAAAAAAAAGAAGCACACCAATACCAGCAGATAATAAGGGAACAAGGAGATATCAGGCACCTCAATAAGCTTGTCTTCTGCAGAACTGGTAAAACTGTTTTTGTACAACTAAACAGCAACTAAACCACACTCCTGAAGTGGGCAATGGGGCTCCATGGACCATCTTCCCCATATTTCTGCAGCAAAGCAAAAAGCACTTCCCTGACCAGGATCAAATCAGTACACATGCTCTCTCATGAGCAGATTTTCTTCCCATGCCCCATCTTCTCCTTCCAGGCCCAAACTGTGCCCTATAGCATGGCAGCGTGCTCTGCAAAAGTCTCAATGGAACCTGAGCTCTAATATATGCAACAAGAAACCTCAGGCTGGAGAAGAAAACTAACGGATGTTTTCTAAACAGAGTAACTCGCCATCTAGAAAGAAAAGAGTCTATGTTGCCCTTTGCCTTCAAACAAGATTGACAATTTCCCCAAGGAAAAAGCAGTCTTACAGAACTATTATCTACCCAGACAAGAAACACTTTAAGAAGGCTGTTCCTTTTCCCACATCACATTTGAGACTCCTGCTAAGTAGATCATTGCCTTAGGTACTTCTAAACATAGGGCACAAGATAAATGATAACTTAATGAGCGTTTTTATCTTCTGTACCAGTACCAAAGACTAATAATTAAATTCAGCAGAAGGGAATGATCAAAACCAGATGGAGCTGTCACGTCCATCATTTGGCAACAATAAGGTATAGCTAAGACAATGTGAGGCATCATCTTGTTCTGATCACAGAAATGGCATATTCAAAGGAGAAAATCCACAAGTTAGAGGCAAGGATGAACTGAATAAACACTACTCTGTTCCAACCAAAGAGTACTGCTAGAGTATTCAGGAAGCAGTTGGTCCAGCTAGTGCCACAAACCTCAGATATACTGTCCAGTTATCACATCAGTGACCTTAGCCCATGTCTTCTACGTAACATATTGTAAGAGCTTTAAACTCAAAAGAGCATTTTACCTCATGCTTGTAATTAAAGCAAGTTGGACAGAGATATTTGTCCCAGTTCTCTTTGCTTTGTGACAACCATCTCAGGATGTACATGTACACATTCCATTCTGTGCAACTAAGCCTCACTGCAGAGCAGACTTCATAGCATGGTAATATCCTTCCAGAATTCCACCTACACCTTTGAGAAGGAGGAAGAAGATGAATTGATAAAACATACCTGTCCGGACAATGGACAGTGCTGTAAGGAACTGGCAAAGCATGAGCTGTTTGCTCAGAATTTCTTGCAGATTCTCCTGACCCTCCACTGAGAAACCCTGCAAAGCACACAGCATATGATTAGTATACCCACATATCTGTCAGTCAAGCAAAGGATTCTGTGCAGCTAAATCACAGAATCATGATAATTTCTGCTTCTTTAAGACAAAAACCACTGCCACTGGGAATTTTAATGACATGCCTTGAAGAATTTCACATTGTAACTATGGACACATGTCAAATATCCTACTATATGCAGACTGAGGTAACATTTTTGGTCATTAGAGCAAGAAGAAAAAGAACTGGACCAACCCCATCAGCCATTAAGAAATGCACTCCCTTTTGATCAGTATTGTCCAAAACAAAATTCCGGAAAGCCGTAATGTTCTCTGGGCGAGTGATGTCTCCATCTCCATCAATCCCTCCCTCTCCTAAGGGAAAAAGAGGAGACAATTACTAACATGTTCGCAAGTTCTGACAAAAGATCAGTATGTGCAGGTAATCTATTGTATTCAATTAACATTTAGTCAGCAATTACAGAGACCTTGAGGGGCAAATAAGCATTAATACATTCCCTTGCTCACCACTGGAGATGCCAGTTAATTTAGGAAAAGCATCCAGATTGTGTGGTCAGGGCTCGACAAAGCCATGTAACAGCCATGCTCAACTGATGAGTTGTACATTAACCTCGGCAAAAGACAAATCATTTGTTGCCCTTCTGCAAGATGAGAACTGATGACACAACAACATAATATTCATATCCAAGCAGGAATGACACATAGTTGAACCTACTAAAAAATGTAAGGTCCAACCTCACCGCACAGCTCACCTGTTAACAGCAGGTTTTTACAGACAAGGCAAATTATTTACCTTATGTATTAGCAACCTTTTGCTAAGTATTCAAATCATTCCAAAGAAACACAATACTCTATTTCCAAACACAACGTAATTCTGAATTTAAAAAAGCAATGCCAAAATAACCCTGTGACCAAGTTTATAAAAGGAAATAAGGTTTCTGCATGAGTGTTTGTACAGTTTTCCCATATGGCTCTTTCTAAAAAGAGATACATTTCCTCCAGCTTGGTGTTTTAGAATGCTAGTCTAAGGTGTAGTCTAGAGCCCAAGAATGATAACTCTGAAGAAGCGTGAACTTGTATTTGGTATTACTCCCTATATATCTTCTGCAACACAGTTCTATTAACTGAACTGGAAGACTAAAAAGCTGCAGAGTTCAGGATGCACGATAATCCTCTGGTAACTAAATTCCTTGTCAATCATCCTGTCAGTAAGTGAAGTGATACTAGAATATGTGACCATTCTTCACAAGTATCACAGTAGTCTACTTCCTTCCCATCACTAAGAGAGTTTGTACACATCTCACTAGACTTCACAGCGTAACAGACAGATCAAGAAAATGCATCAAAGTCATTGGGCTATTAATTTCTCCACATATCTCCTCTCCATAAGAACACCAGTTTGCAGGGAGTTATGACGATCCAAATGCTGCAACTGTTAGAACAAAGTGTTTATCTGCCTTGTTGCCCTTGCCAGGAACCTTCACTTGAACAGATCTAATCCTGAAGTGCTAACCATTCTCCGAGAGTTCACTGTCAGGTGTCAAAAGTGGCAGTCAAAAAGAGTCAGTGGTTGAGGGAAGCAGGGGGGAAGCACAATAATGGAAAAGCAAACCCTCTTCTCTACAAGACAGTCACACTCGGATTTCCTTTATACAGTGTGAAGGAAGAAGCAGGAATACTAGCAATCCTTGTATTTCCCTTCCTCTTCCTAGAAGCTATGCAGGAAGAGGGCTCAAACATATGACCACGCTTAACAAGTTACCATCCACAAGGTGAGATGCAGCAATTATCTGTGTACACCTGCTTAGCTTAAACCTCTTCAGATTGAGAAGCTCAGTCACAGTGATTCAGATGCAGCCTCTAGCCCAAATCTGGTTTATTTATTTTTACTAAGAGCCCACAATCAATTACTAAAGCAGACCAAGGGAGGTCCGATATAGAAACATACTACCAGTAAGGCAAGCTTTCCATCTCTGGTGCTGCTAATAGACTTTTTGGCAAGTCAGGACACTGGAGCACCTCCCCTGTGAGGACAAGCTGAGAGATTTGAGGTGGCTTATCCTAGATAGGAAGGCTCTGGGGAGACTTTACAGCAGCCTTCCATTATTTTTTTAAGGGGGTCAACAGGAAAGGGAGGGACTCTTCATTAGGGAGCGTAGTGACAGGATGAGAGGCAAATGTGTTAACTGAAAGAGAGATTTAGATTAGACATTAGGAAGAAACTCTTTACTATGAGGATGGTGAGGCCCTGGCACAGGTTGCCCAGAGAAGCTGTGGCTGTCCCATCCTTGGCAGTGTTCAAGGCTAGGCTGGATGGGGCTTTGAGCAACCTGGCCTAGTGGGAGTGTCCCTGCCCATGACAAGGGGTTGGAATTAGATGATCTTTAAGGTCCCTTTCAACCCAAACCATTCTATGATGCTATGGTAAGTCATCTCACTGTGAGGCTGACATCAGTGAATTGGGAAAAATACTGTCAAGTAATCTTAAAGCACTTTACACCGTTCAGATAAGCAAAGCACTCAAGTACTAATTATGACAACAGGACACACATTCCCAGGGCAGACTTAAGTGCAGAAATGTGACTTGATATGCAAGCTCACCAATCCCAAACTCTCTCAGATGACAGCCCTATGCTACCTTGCAGAACAGTTCCCTATAAACAGGCTTCTCTTAGATCCCAATACCAGCCCTACTTCTGATACAGAGGCTGCAACATAAGCAAAAACATCAGGTAACACTCACATATGCACTACATACCATAATAAGGTTCAAAGAGCTCACTGGAGGCAGAATAGAAGTCCTCTAGTTTAAAATCATTTGGTCCTTTCAAGGTCATACCAAATCCTTTTGCATGCCACTTCCGCCTCCACAGGACATACTCTGAGAAGCCTCCAGGACCAGCACACACATCAGCAAAGTAGAGCAGTTCTGCATCTCGCTCTTTTATCAAAGGCCTCTGCAAAGGAAAGTGATGAAATTCTACTGGCCCAGAAACAGCTCCCAGCAATCAAACCAGATACACCATGAACTACACTACTCAGTCAGAGAAGTCTCTTTCAAGTACCTGTTTTCACAGCTAGTATCCTAAGGATTCTCTTTTCTCCCCACCTTCCCCATTCACTGAGAAAGCATTGCTATTTGAAGGTTAAATAAAGGCCCTCACCCCATGGAAGTCCTTCGGGTTCGTAAACATGTAGTCAAAGACATGGTCCATATTTGCCATCTTCATTGCAGCCCTGTGATCACATACATAAGGACCTATTGAGTTTTGACCTTGACTGCCATGGCTGAAAGTGGACATAAACAGGAACGGGACTATGCTACTAGAAGTTTTGCAAACCTGTTCAGGAAGAAAACTCCACGGATCATCTCATATGGGTTAGACCTTGTTCGGGCTCGACGCATTTCTTCTCCATCCAGCTCATCAAATACACTCTGCAGACAGAAATAAAACTGAGCTGGACTTGACACAGGCTTGAAGGATAGGTAGGCATGAGCATTTGCTACCTTCACACTTCTCTCCTTAAACAGCAAACTCCATGCAGGGTTTGGTTCACCAATACAGAATGTTTTTTTTCTATCACATGATGATACTCATTCTTCTTCTAAGCCACCCCAGTTCTTAAGCAAATTTAGCGACACTGAAGAATTCTGTACTGATGCCTCCAGAGCCTGATAATGTGTGGTTAGCCACTTCAAAAGCAGTCCCAGCCTAAGGTATTTCTCTTGTACATATACACACACACTCCACTGCAATTTAGAAGGGCATGATAAAAATCTAGGAGAGAAGATGGAATTTACAAGAGAAGAAAAGGGAGTTTATTTCCTCAGCTTATTCAAGTCTTCAACCTTTCAGTGGGACTAAGAAAAGGAGACTCTTTTCATTCATCAATTCGAAGGCCAAGGTACAAACCAGGTTTGCTGAACAGACAGTAACAGCCAGGATGCTAGGTCATACCGATGGCATGAAGGTGAAAGAGGACATTCTGATCTCTTGCCAATCACCTAAGTAAACTACTCAATCCTTTTCAATATTTCACTTACTTCCCCGAACTTTCAGTTCACCTCTAAAGGAAGGGACTCACCTTGCACTGCAGGACATTATGTAAAAGCTCTTCACTACAGAACTCTGTTTCATCTTCAATCACCATCTTCCTCTGGAACAGGATAAGAACACAGATAACAATTAGCAAGGATATCAGAATGCATTTCAGAATATCATTTCAGAATGCAACATGTGCCAGTAATGGATGAAGGCTGCCAAACACATAATAGGCTATATTAGCAAAAGCATAGCCAGCAGGCTGAGGAATTATTCTTCCCTGCTAGGCATCTTGAGAATACATGTGGAATATTGCATCCAGTTTAGCACAGCCCCGCCCCAGCACAAGACATATACTGGAATAAGCTCAGCAAAAGGGCACCAGGACAACAAGGGTGCAGAAGCACCTGGTGTATGAGAAGAGACTGAGAGAACAATTTGTTCAGAATGGAGAAAGGGACATCCCATTGCTGTCTACAAGTACCTAATGGCAGGAAACACAGAAGCTTGATCTAGACTCTCAGAAATGAACAGCAGTAGAAAAAGAAACAATGGACACAATCTGCACACAAAAAAAAGATGCCCATTAGCCACACAGAAATTTTGTCAACTGGGTTATCAAACACTCAAACAGATGCTGAACAGGTTGTGAAACATCCATCTTGGGCATACTCAAAACTCAAAGCCTTGAGCAACTTGATGTAGTTGGACCTGTTTTAAGCCAGAAACTGCACCAGCAATCTCCAGAGGTTCCCTCCAGTCTAGGCTGTTCTACAGCTCTCTGATACGGCAATTATTTCAGGCTGAGCAGTCCTGTGTTGTCTTGGGCTGGTAAGTACTGAGATGTAGAAAATTACCTTCCCCACAGTTATCCACTCCTTCAGCTCCTGGGCATCAGGGATTTCTGTGGTACACTCGAGGCACCAGTCTACCTCCTCGTAGGCACTAGGCTGCAAATGCAAGACACGGGAAGAGTCAAAGATGTTTTTACTAGCAAAATACAACATCTAATTGTGCCCTGAAAGTTTGCCTCCCAAGCCTAGCATAACGTGCTATGCCATGACTTTGGGGCCAAACATACAGTTCTTTTTCTCCTATTCTAAAATATTATTTGTTTGGATTTAATTTTTTTTAAACTAAATAAAACTCAAACCTCCCCACACCATTCTCCTCTCATTAGAGTCTGATAATCAAGACAAAGCAATAGCCTAGAGAAGGTTCCTCAGGTGCATTTTAGAGACACTGCAAAAGAAAGTTAAAAAAAAAATAAATTTACAGGCTTAAAACACTTTTATGATCTCAGAAAGGAATTTTTTTTGCTGTTAAACTTGAAGTGATGCTACTTATCCACAAAGACAGGCTGCTAATATCTACTGACCTTATATTTATTATAGTAGTATCATCCACAAGCATTAATCATACAGGACAGTTAACTGCTGTGAGCTGCAGAAACACAGTGGAGAATGAGACCTAAACCAATAAGCCTACAGAACAGGTCTCAAATTCCTGGGTGTCAAGGAATAATCTCTGATATTATTTTCAACTACTGAAAACAATTCCAAGAATGGAGAGTGAAGTATTATAACATGCACCATATACGAATGGACAAGTGATGCTGCTCTTGACTACCACTGGCTAGGACCTTCTGGGTTACTGTCCTTCCAGTCCTTAAAGGGGCACTACGAGAAATTTGGAGAGGGACTTTATACATGGGGGAATGGTTTTAAACTGAAAGATGGACATTTAGATTAGATATTAGGAAGAAATTCTTCACTGTAAGGATGGTGAGGCACTGGCACAGGTTGCCCAGAGAAGCTGTGGCTGCCCCGTCCCTGGCAGTGGTCAAGGCCAGGCTGGATGAGGCCTGGAACAACCTGGTCTATTGGAAGGTGTCCCTGCCCACAGCAGGCAGGCTGTAACTGGATGAGCTTTAAGGTCCCTTCCAGCCCAAACCATTCTATGATTCTGTGATTTCTATTTCCCAATGTTCTTCCCTGTTAAAAGTTTGACAAGACACAGAAATAAAGCATCTGAGCATTTTATTTGGGACTATTAAACAGAGAAAATACTTTTTTAAGTCGCCTACACAGGCATGAAAAATGATATACAAATGAAAATTAAATTTGCTTTCAAGCTTTTTAGGGATTACCAGTCACATTCACTACTCCAAACTCAGACACAAACCTTACAGACCACAGCAACAATCCACCTGAAACCAGTTTTGTGCCAGAACATTAACACACGTGATACAGAACAAGTTTTGCCATGCTGTCCTGGGACAAAATAAGGCCTGGGTCTACCCACAGGAGCCATTTAACGGTAGCTAGTTGTACCAGACAACACTGAACATCATCCTTAGAGGGCAAATCCTGAACACAGCAACAGAAAAGGGATTCAAAACATGAAGTACTTACCTCTGGCTCATCCTGCCAATCAATATTGAGCTCCCCATCAAATCCTTTGAGGGTCAGCCCAAAGCCTCTCCTTCCCTTCTGGTTGGAGGCCTCAACAATATCCTTCCTGCCTTGGCCATATTTTCCCAGACCTTCTCCTTCCCTGAAGCCCATCTTGGCCTGTAAAGAAAGCAAAGGGAGCACACTCAGGCAAGTGCACTTGAGTTTATGTACTAGTACTGGGGTCAAGACATAGCAGGGAAAATGGCTATCACCCTAAAATGACTTGAAGGCATTGAGCATTTTTTATCTCAGCTGTGGTTTTAGAACTTCATAGTGAGTTAACTTCACTTTTACACAAGAAAATTAGAGCTGAAGAATAATGTTTGAGATGACAGCAAACTACAAAAGGTTCAGTAATTCGAGGACTGCTTGCTCAGAGGGCGAAGTAGTGAAGAGCCTGGAGCCATTCACGACAGTGTTCAATAAGCACAGAAGGTTCATAAAACAGAAGATGCTGGTACACGAAAAAATTCATGTTGTGATGATATTCTTGGTTGTGAACATGCACTCACATACATTTCAAACATCAGTTAAAACTTCACCTAAAACTCACGGAGGAATGCAAGACACATTCCCGTCTCTTAGTTTAAAAGAAGTATGTTCATTAACTGCTAGTTTCTCAGGCTTTTCTCCTCATAAATTTTAGCAACAAGAGAACAACAACAAAAGCATGAATGCAATCAATTTCCCTCCCTCTACTATGCATCTACAAGACAATAAGTAAATAAAAGACTTAATCCCTAAATTCCACCTTGAATTAATGTTATTCATATAGTCCTTCCTGTTGGAAGCAACAAAAACATTGTTTATTACTAGCCTGTATGACAAGCCACACAAGAACACCCGATAGGTTTTAGTCAAAGGTACATGGTGTTTTTCCATTGCCTTTTCTGCCTGGCTGTAAATCAGACCTTGAAGTATGTACACCAAATGTGACAGCCACCTAGCCTGTACACGCTGGTTTTCTGAGGACAGGATATTGCACATCTAGTAATCAAGGACTATTTTCATTTTACTTACCTAATGCTATCACATCATTCAACCAGACTTGATATCACATCAATCCTTACATTCACATTTATGAGGCCTTACAAACAAAAGCCTCCTGACTGCAGTAGCAAAAGCTCCTGCATGGTGGTGACTGAAAGGATACATCCTAACTGGCTCAGAGAGAACTTTCCAAGTGAAAGATATCCTTTTGCTAGAATTAGCACACTGTAGCCCAGTGCCAGAAATGCACATGGACAGATTCTGAAAGATCTGCAACAGGATTGATCTGCAGAGGCACAATCAACAACTTTCAGGCTCTGGATCTCATTTGAGCAAGAAAGTTCTTTTTTTCATGTAGAGGTATAATCCTGCTGGTCAGCAGCATTCCACTCCTTCAGAGGCAGTATCTCTCTGTTCCCACTCCTAGCAGCAGCTAGCACTTCCCAGCTTCTAGCAGAAGACTGAACTTCTAACTTAGCAAAGGCAGGTACAAGCAGGCCTACCATCTTGGAATGATTGCTGACCCCTGCTCCTGTGAGTATGGCACCAGCACAGAACAAAGAGAGATCCAAATTCAGACCCCAGTCAAGTCTCAAGCCTCCTGTGTATTTCAAGTAATACACAACTATACATCTCATCTTCTCTGCTGCCCTTGGAAATAACATTTTTGTTTCTGTTATCAAGAACAAAAATTCTTTCAGGATTACAAGATACTTATGATACTACAGTGACAAAGTTTATATCAGGAAATAACTAACAGCATATGCCGAAAAAGACTCCTCTTTTCTGCAGCCTACTATTGCCTTTAAACTCAGGAACAAGTTGCTAAATCTGGGACTACCATGAAACATTCAACCATTTTCTCAGAACTACCTAAAAGTTCTTTATTCCCCATATTATTTATTCCCTTTATTTCCCCACTGTGCAATCTTTATTACCCATATTATTTATTTCCCTTTATTCCCCCACTGTGCAATCCAAGTGATCACCTTTAAAGTTCAGTTGTCACAGTTGCTATTGTTCACAGTTCCCTGCCTTTCCAAGAAATTTCTGGCCCTACACAAAGCAGAGTGGCACTACTTGGAATACCATAATAACTAATGTAATAATTCTACAAAGGTATGCCAGCCAGCCTCCAAGACCAAACAAATTAATGTCAATCACAGAATTTGTTAAGGCCTGTCTCACAAGCCACTTGCTAATACAAGCATTGCAAAATAACACGGTAGGACTCTTTTCAGCAAGTTCAACAAGCTGCCTGACACAGAGGTCCTTTCCTTCACATTCACCTCCCAGCTCCCAGACCTTGAACATGAATCAACAATTTTTTAGCATATCCCCTTCAGCCAAGCTCTCTCAGACTCCTCCAACTGCTCAGCAGCTGGCACAAAGCAGCAGAGAATGCTAATACAAGGAGGATCAAAATTAGAATCAAAAATCTCTTAAAACAGACTGCTCTTTTCACTTTGCTCTCATCAGATCTTAAGAGTTTGGTCCAAAACTATTTTGACCTACCATGAGCTTTTGGGAGACACTGTTATACATTGAGTAGCGAGATGAAGTACCCTCCACAAGAGAGTCTTGTTTGAACTCATTGCTGAAGACTGGTCTTTTTTCATCGTTTTCACTCTCAGACCCACTGCTGCTACTGGAAGACTCTGAAAACAAACATAAAAAAAATTGAGAAAAGTGAGTATGAAAATGGAAGAAAGATATTTCATTAATCACATTAAGAACTATACAGCATTGCTCATTAAATCCTCTCAACATACACACAGAGAGGACACTTCAGTGTCAAATGTGCTATGTAGAACCAACACCTGATTATCTGCCCGTCTGTCTCAGGCACACACAAAACCTCTGTGAGCAAATGGACTCCAGACCCCACAGAGGGCTGGGCAAATCCCATTACAGCAGAAGAGCAGCCCACAGCATCACCACAACAGCACACTGTAGTGTACCTAACCTTTGCAATGGCCTTGAGGAGTTGAGAAAGTCCACAGAGATCCTCTCCCAAGAATAATGACAGTTACTGACACCTTGATAAAACACACTGGATTTTCCTACCTAACTACAGGTGTAAACACATCCCTAGCTTAACCGAAAATCCACATCAAGTACACAGCATCTACCAAATGGCCAATAGTGCAGGAAGAAGAGTTGAATCCCTTAGTCCCCATATTAAACTTCAGTTTGACTCCACTACATACCTCAGTAGCAAAGATCCACAAGTTCACTACAGTAAACAAGATAGTTTTTTACTTCTTAAAGAGTTTCCTGATGCATACAAACCCAAGTGAAAGACAACATCAGAAGACACCCATCTAGTTTAAAAATACCATGACAGAGACAAAGGTTTGAGAAAGAAGTTAATCAAGCCAATGATCCAATCAAGGTAATAAGTACCACCACACACACATCAGGCACTCAAAATAAGCTTTTGTCACCTGAAATTCACCTGAAATTGATGCAGCAAAGAAAGCCTTCATGGCAACAAACAAGGAAGCTCTGTCTGTACCCAATTCCATCTTGATTTTCAAACATCTATCACACAAGCTACGTTTCTCTTTCCTTCACAAAGTTTTTCAAAATCAACAGGATCACAAAGGTTTTTGCTTTAGGGTCAGTTACAGCTTTCTGCTTCTCCAATACACAGTTTCAACTAACTTTGCTGCCTGATTTTGAGCTGCATCTTATCTTCCAGAGGCTCATGATGTGCCTCAAACACAATACCCACTACATAAATCACAATTCTCCTTGCTTTTAGTGTTAACTAGGCCATGCCCAGCTGAGTTCAGACTTTAAATCATTTCTCTTTCCCAACCTTCTTGCTTTCATCAGAAACCACAACGGATGTAACAGACTACTAATCAATTAACCCCATCTAAAATGTTGAACTGTATCAACCTGTTCTTAAACATTAAGGCTCACAGACTATTTGACCCACATATGAACTCAGTAATCAAAAGGGTGGAAAAGAAAAAATACTGATTTGAATTTTTTATCTCAGCCTTGAATGCACACAGCATTCCTTACCCCAGCTCTCACACCCCACACCTCTGACCTCCTCACTCACCTCCAGCCCTGATAGAGTGCCACACACCCCCTGTCACTATGACTACTCCCAAACTCATCTTCCATACAGATCCCCTTCCATTTTCATAAGATGAAGTCTTCTTTATATGTTCAGGCCCTTTCTCACTAACACTTTACGACCACAGGAAATCCCAAGACTCGGAAGTAGCAGGCATGACCATGAGACAACCTGAAGTACCATCCTGAGAGAGTTTAAAGCACTCTGCAACAGCAATACCAACTGTATAGGGTACTTGCCCAATCTTTGGCATACCCCAAGCTCCAGGTGAGAAAGCACACTCCAACTTAAGTAAATGAATTGCCTACTTTTTCTTTTTGAAACCAAACACCTGTGAGCTCTTACAACTCCCACCCCAAACCACACTGAGCCAGCAAAAGTGATGGTGCTACAATGCAGGAGTCCCAGTCAACCCACCCTTTGCATTCACCTCAATGTATCACGCTTCTGCAGATGGGGAAGATTACTAACTTTTATTTTTTAAACAATAAGAGATTATAATGTTTCTTTATGGCACAACATCCACAGCTCCTCATTACTGAACGTTTCCAAACCAGAAATAACTGCTGGGACTGAAGAGATTAATGCTGCTCACAGAACTTTTAATGCTTTGGACCATGAATTGTCACCTTCCTAATGTTCTACTTTCTATTTCTGAATTCAAGCAGTTCCCAAACCAAACTGTTTATATGAGGGCTGTTGTTTTGTTTTCTTTAAAAAAAAGCTTATTAAAAAAAAAATTAAAAAAATCACACCAATCCAAGGTTATAAACAGCAATAATCTAGTTTTCCCTAAAGAAAGTATGTCCCTGAAGGCTATTAGTTAGGATTTAGGAGACATGGGTGCAATTCCTACTTATTATTTAGATTACCAGCAGCAGAATATACCTTATCTCCAGCCTTACCTTGAGTAGTATGATTACTACATTGAGTTTCATCATCTGAAGTAGAACTGAGGGTTAATCCCAAGTCTTCTATCTTCTTCTTCTGCTTCTTCTGGGGGCTGCTAAATTCAGGTTCTGTCCTTCTCTTCATTTTTGCTGAAAGAAGATAAATGCACTTGGTAAATATTAAGCAAATTAACTTTCTCCTGCATTCTGAAGGGTAATGCACAGCAGCATGGTGGTATAGATCATTTCATGGACTTTTCAGTATCATGCTTCTCAACGGAAGTTTGCTTTATGTAAAGGTATTGGGTTCTTTTGAACTTACCTTTTTTAATTGCTAGCCTAAACTAAACAAAAAGGAAATCTATGCAGAAGGTTCTCTATTACTGATAACTTGAATTTCAAATAATTTCTACCACCTACTCACCATTAAATGCTAGCAGACGAAGATAACTCAGATGTCAGCACTTTGATAACTTAAATATGTGATAGTTGGTTTTTAGTACTGAATCAAAATTAATTTTGTCTAACCACACACACACACAAAGAGGAAATAAGATCAATCTAATGGAGAATGTGCAAAGTGGAACCAGTTTCTCAGAAGAGACTCAGAACACCTCTGAGCCCACCTCTACAAATGTTAATAAAAGAACTTGCGGTGTGCCCAGAAAGCCAACCATATGCTGGGCTGCATCAAAAGGAGCATGTCCAGCAGGTTGAGAGAAGTTTCTGCCCCTCTATACTCTGCTCACCAGGGACCCCACCTGCAGTCCTGCATTCAGCTCTGGAGCTCCAACACAAGAGGGACATGGATCTGCTCAAGCAACCCCAGGGGAGGGCTGCAAGGATGATCTGGGGCTGAAGCACCTTGTCTATGGAGACAGGCTGAGACAGTTGAGCTTGTTCACCCTGAAGAACAAAAGGCTCCAGGGAGACCTTACAACAGTCTTTCAGTATCTAAAGGGGACCTACAAGAAAACTGGAAAGAAACTTTTTACAAGGGCATGTAGTGAGAGGACAAGAGGGAATCGCTTTAAACTGGAAGAGAGTAGATTTAGATTGGATATTAGGAAGAAATTCTACCCATGAGGGTGGTGGGACACTGGCACAGGTTGCCCAGAGAAGCCCCACCCCTGGCAGTGTTCAAGGCCAGGCTGGACAGGGCTTGGAGCAACCTGGCCTAGTGGAAGGTGTTCCTGTCTGTACAGGCGGGCTGGAACTGGATGAGCTTTAAGGTCCCTTCCAACCCAAACCATTCTGTGAACTTTCCTACAGTGACTTCTAACAGAATTCTATTAAACATGTGTGCTCAAGGTGAGGGAGGGGGTGTTTGTATTTTGACCAGGAATCACTGGCAAGATACCAAGCTTCTGGCTGCGGCTGATAAACTGCATAAACCCATAGAAAGGACTAGCACTCAAGACAGAGTTAATAGAAGTTAGCTGAGAAGGCCTGCAGAGGACAAGAAACAAGGAACAGGAAAGCAGGTGAAAATTACAAGGTGCACATGCTTAGAACACTAGCTAAACCTCCCTGCTATCGATAAAAAGCAATAAAATCCTACTGATGTTTATTTTTCTACATAGGAATGCTGGGCTAGAAGAGAAGCACCAGGTCGCTGATTTCTTATATCTGTTATCAAACGTTTTTCCACAAACATAGACAGGGCAGTTTAAAACCAGTTCCTCTATTCACCCCCAGAACTCCAACTGCAGAATCATCCCACTGTACCCCAGAAACCTTTTCCTTTCCACCAGCAGATCTACATCAATTCACATTTCCTTGCTCTTATGTCAATTTAGAGGCTTGGGTTTTTTTCCTTATTTATCTGTAACGAAGTGGGAGCCACTTCCTGTTTCTCCCGAGAGCCTCCCTGACGAGGTGACCGCACTGGGGCTCACACTGCTCCTAGCCACCTCTCGGCGTATCTACCTCTTGGCTTAACCAAGGGTCCCTAAGGGCACGTTTTCCCGCTACATTTCAAACCGCGCGAAACCACCTGCCCGGTGACCGACACCCACTCCCTCCGCACACACGCAGCCGGGAGGGACGCCCATCCCCGGGGCTCCACCCGCAGGGGTTCCGCTGCTTTGAGCCCGCGGCCGCCCCTCAGCCAGCCCCCATTCGCGCTGCACCGGCCGCCCCACAGGTCTGGGTGAGGGGGTCCCGCAGCCCGCCAGTACCGGAGCCGAGTCGCGGTCACCTGGGCCGCGGGCAGGCGGCACGCTGCTGGTGCGGGGCACTCACGGAGGCAGAAGAGGCGGCAGCCCCGACTCCCGCGGTCCGTCCCTGCCTCGCCACCACCGGTTTCTATTCCCCGTTCGGAGACGACGCTGAGCACCGCCCCCTTCCCCGGCGGGTCCTCCCCAGAGCGCCGGCGCGCGACAGTGACGCACCGCCAGCGCCGATGCCGAGGGGGCGGACCCGTCCTCGCAGGCGCACAGAGGGCAGCCCCAAACCCTCAGCAAGGACCCCCGGGGTCGCTAGGCAACGCCGGCGGCGCAGCGGCATGGCGGCCTGTGGGGCCGACCCCAGTCCGCCGCGGGGCCTGAGCCTCCCGCTCGGCCCTGTCCGCAGGCAGGGCCCTGCCCTTTGGGAAAGTGGGTAGCCGAAGGCCTCAGTCACTCCCGGTGGAGGTGAGGTAGGGGTAAAAAATATTGGAATTCTATGTGAAATAATAGAGAGTTACAAAATCTACATATAAAAATGCATTAAAAGTGTGTCAAGCCCATGTAATTCAGCAACTGAAAAGGAGCGCTTTCTACGAAAAACAGGGCTTTGTTTTTAGGCTTCTGGAGGAGACGTGCCTAACCAGCACCACAGCGGTGACTGCAAGCAGCAGGCCCCGATCCCAGCCAGAGCCGCTGCCCCTCCCTGCCCGCTGGAAACGGCATTAGTCCCACACGCAGCACAGGTTTCCTAAGAAACTGCCTGCACAGAGCCTGCTCAGCACCAGGTGCTTCATTAACTAACCACATATCCGTTACTTGAGTAGAGCCAGAACAAGTTTTGTAAGCGAGTGACAACAAAGCTTTTCATGCAGTAAAAGCTTAATATATGGCTATAGATTGTTTGCCATGAGGATTCCAAACACTGATTGAGCTGTCTTGTACTTCTTATTAAGCTTGAAACCTAGGGGCATACAGCTCAGTACACAAGCAAGAATGCTTAAGCTTAAAATACAAAACAGACACAGCAGCACATAGGAATGGCAGTATACTATTTAGGAAGTGTAGTTTATGATTATCTAGTTGCTCTAAGATAGATGTCTAAATATGTGACATTATGTTTGCCATAAAAAAGAAAAAAGAGCAAGAGGGAAGAAAGCAGGAGCCAAAACACTGACTAGTCAGAGCATAGCTTTGGAAAGACACTTAAACTGGGGCAGGGGGAGCACAGCTGGTTTATTAGATTACCTATTACATGTTTTGCAAAGTTAACTGACAGCGCTGCTAAGGCTCATCGTGCACTGTTGTGGTAGATTACATGTGCAAGAGAAAAGTGACTGTCAGACTGATCTGCACACCATCTGCTGTGATGGTCCTGTCCAGCAATCCATTAGCACTCCTTCTCATCTATTCCTGCTGATGCTGATGAACAGTATGCTGCTTTGGAAGTGTTTGATTATCACACTACATGAAAGCTATCTTCCAACTGAAAGCAGCAAGTTATGAACTTGCATCAAGCCTGCTGTACATCAACTGTGACAAGCTCAGTTGTAACCTGAATCTCAGATGCAAGACTGGAAGTGCTTGATGCTATCCCAAGACAGGCAACAGTTCAGGGCATGACATCTCTAAGGGGACACGCAAGATACACAGTCAAGTAGAAGAAAGGATCCAGACCTTAGACCAAAGCAAAGCACAGTATTAAGAGATACAGACATCTTTTCCAGAAGCTCCATAGGTTGCTGCAAACTTCTGTATGTCTAGTCATCAGCTCTGTATCTGACAGCAGCGAGCTGGGAGAACAGGCCTGCTTTTGTCACTGAAATGCTTTTGCAAGTCAACAGTAGGATTACCTAACCTCCCCCTGTGGACCTTTACATGCTATGCACCTAACTGGTAACGGTTTGGTATACCACTTACATCCTTCATACTCTAGTGAAAGGAGGACACGCTCAGATACCACACCAAAGAACTACTGTGTTACTAAGAGAAGCATTATCCTTCTCTGCAATATGCATAAACATCAGTATAACAAAATAAATATATTTAGCAAAATAAAACAAGCAAAAATAGCACAGCAGCATGGAAGAAATACACAGTAGAAGAACCTGCAGTCTTAGATTACCAGAGTATTTTCTTCCTACTTCTCTCCATCAGCAATGCCTGTTCCAATGTCAGCCTTATTTCACAAGCGTTTTGAGGAATCTTCTTCTCTCACATATCCTAGAGAGCATATATTCTCAAAAGAAGCTTTCAGCAGCACTTATAAAAAATGAACATGGGAAAGAGGAAAACTCAAGATATGATAATGACTCCTTCACAAAAGAAACCTTACACTACGATTTTAAGGAAGCTGCCTGGTCCACAGATCAGACCTACCTCCTATTTAAGTTCTACTAATCAAATCTGTCAGAATGCATTACTTCCTTGGGACAGCATCATCATCATCACACACCTTTTTAATGGGATCTTTCTTTACTGGAAGAAGGTAAGAAGTATGATCGTATCTGCTAAATTATCGTTACGGCAGCCACAGGCTTGAAGAGCTGGGTTGTCTTTTATCAAATCCTGAATACACAAGTCTTTCAAATAACTTTAAAAAAGTCACACTACTTACAGCAGTCACAACATGAAGCATAGTCATTAAAATGAGGTTTTTTTGAGAAAACATAGACCAAGACTACTGGGAGAGAGACATTCACTTCAGCAGTTGCAGCTAGAAAGACTAATGCAGAATGAATTTGTATTTTCCTTCTTAAATAAACATAGAAAGTACATACAAATAGCCAAAGAAATATTACAGATGAAAAGGGTTTCCCCCATCCTCTTCTCACAGTGTAAACCAGTCCTTTCCATGTAACAGCTAAATCTAAAGCATATGCCACTGAAAATGGAATTTCATAGACGAATTCATGATAGGATGAGGCAAGACTTGTTCAGTTTCTGGGTGATCTGCTGCGAGGGTAGTAAAATCCACAGCTCAACAGCAATGTAAACAGTATAACTTAATGCTTCCTTCCGTGCCTTGTGGCTGCCTACAGAAGCTGCCTTCCTACCCTGCCAATAGGACATTTCACTAATTCAGATAGCAGCACTTCTGAAGAGACAAAGGTTCCTCTTTGCTGCTGACAAGAACTGTATGTGTTTCAGAAGTCACTGCTAATAACTTCTGGATGCGCTGCCTCCCAGTTCTAAAACCCTTTATGCAAAAGCCTAAAGGGGGAACAAACCAGTTACTACACGGGAAAAGCACTAGCTAAGGAATTCTGGAAGATTTAGTCTTCTCCATCCTATCTAACAGGAAATGGGTAACGCCAATAGAGCAAACTGATGGCCAGCAGCTCAGCTTACAATGCATTTAAGCACTCAAGGCTGAAAGGGTCCACAAGCCGTCCTTGATTACTGGCAGAGGCCTGGGATGACTGTAGCTGTCAGATGAAATTCAAGAGGAAAACCCACATTGGCACTTTTTCCTGATATACCTCTCCTGCCTGCTGGTGGAGATGGCCAAGTTCTCAAACAGAGCCATTCCCTCTGCTGCCTGAAATGAGGGAAGTTGATGTACACATTTAAACATGTCATTCACTAAGGAAAGGGCAGGGATGCATACAAACTATTACATTACACTGAGCAGGTCACAAGCAATCATGGAAGCCTAGATTTTGTATGTCAGTCATCTAGCATAATGGCAATTTGATCTCTCACAATCCCAATTTTGTTCTAGAGGCCAAGTTTCTGTACATTCATTTAAAAAATAAGGTCCTTTTTCTGAATGCTGCTAGTTCTCAGCTCCAGCCTCTTCACAGTCTCTCCTTCCAGATGTCCAGTCCACTCAACCAATAGTCAGTCAAACACCACTAGGCTGGTTCTGGGCAGCACAAATGCAAATGAGTCTGCAGTAAGAGTGTTTAGATAATGTAGTAGTTTTCATTATAGTAAGAATCCTCTTCAGAGGCCTCATGGTCACAGCTGCTCTTCGACAAGATGGAGTAGATGGGAGAAGTGCCACTGCTGTCATTGCCCGTGGCTGTCTTCAGCAATGCATTCTGTTTCTCTGCATTCAAAACATGCAGATACAAAAGTTAGCAGTAACCACTGTACTGACAAACTCTAAAATTACTAGTTCTCTTTGAAACTTACAGCCTCTCACTCTGCAATAGATCTTTCAAGCTGCAAAGCATAGGCCTTTTCTTTTCAGTTTTCAGCATTAAAAGAACAAAGGGTTGTGGAGGTTTTTTGTTTGTTTTCTTAAGTTTTCTGTATGCCTTTTCCACAGTACAGATGAGGACACATTCTCCAACCCTTCACTGGCACACAATTGACAATGGAAGTGGCTAACAGTGCTTTGCCAGGTTAAGGAAGAGAGAAATGTAGTAAATAGCTCTCAAACCAGCAATGGTTGTTCAGGACACTTACGGCCCCATCAAAACCTCCATACATTTAAGAGCATAAGCTATGCTATTGGTGCCTGTTTTACTAAGGCTCTTGGAAAGGCTTCTTAGGAAGATTTCGAAGTGCCACCTGCATGACTATTCCTCTTTCAGCTGGTTTCTCATTAGGAAATCCTGTTTCCTAGACATACAGTTATCCTCATCACAATCAAAATGTTTCCATCACTGAATAAAAAGATTAATAGAAAAATTCATCCTTCCTCCTGAAGTGCATTGGTGAAGCTAAATGATTTCCTATTAACAGTCATTTAAACAATTAGAGTATCACATATGAAGGTAGGCTATCAGCTTATTTCCTTTTAGTTCAAACAAGCATGAAGACCACTGGTTTATCAGACAGAAGTGAAGCAGGCTCCCATGAACGTACTGCTTCGCCTGATCACCATTAGCTACTGGATGAAAACATGTCAGTAGCGCTACGACACACTGCAGATGTGCACATTACACAAGAGCTATTTCCCTCTATGAGAGGGAAACAAAACAATTACTTAAGGGAATACAGCAAAAGAAATTTTTTCAGGGGTAGCAGAAAGACATTTTACATTTTCCAGCACCTAAATACCAGTGTCAAGTGCTCTAGAAACAAATCGGGAGTAGAAAAGCAGAATAGGAATACCCCATACTGATAGTCATCACTATCATGCACAGTCTTTTAGGTACAACTAGGCAAGAGGTTATGCATTTAAGCCACAATGGCTTCAATTTCATAAAAAAAAACATGTCAGAAGAACTGCCAGTTCTGTCTTATGCTTATGTGCACACCAACGTTCCCTTCAGATTCCCTACACAAACCTAGCACACAGAAGAGAATTCAGTTTCTCGTCACTGCTCTGCTGATGTTTTTGCAATCATACAGTCAGTAGTTTAATCAAAAGGTGCCTGGTTCTATATAGTCTTGTATTTATTTAGTGATCTCTTCAAATCAGCATAAGCTTTAACATGGTTAAGTTGTCCTGCTCAACTGTGGAATTCATACTGAAGTCTTTCTCCTAATTTATTTTGCTGCGTAGTAAAAGCTAGTTATGCAACATATCTTAAAATTAATTTTCTAGTGTTTCTGCTGCATTTCCTGAGCATCTCCTTGGTATATAGGTGCCAAAGAAAGTTGTACAAAATAGATGGAATGAGAGATTGTACTCATCATGCCACATCCACCCACCTCTCACCTGTCCGCTCTCTGATAAGGGTCAGGCGGTGCTCTTTCATTTCCACATCCAGTTTTTCTACCATCCTGTCAATGCAATTATCCAGCACCAGAGAGCGTGTCTTTGATTTGATCTCCTGCCTGCAGATAGGGCACTCCGCTTTACGTTTCGTCCACTCATTAATACAGTAGGAGCAGAAGCTGTGTGCACAGTTCAGAGTGACCGCCTATGGAATTCAACAGAAGGATACTTATCAGAGCATGATCATACAAGCATTGTCAAGAAAAAAAATAATGAGGTCAAAAAAACATGAGATGAACACTTCCTGTAAGGGAAGCAGGGGGAGAAGCCTGAAGCCCCTTTGCTTCAGCCTTCATAGGGATTACACACAAAAACTCTCCTATGCTGGAGTGCACACAAGTTCTACGAGCTGGTTAATGAATTCATCGTAGACCACAGCAAGTCAGAAACACAGAGAAAAAGCATTAATTCTAGTATAAATTTCCCCAATTTGAAAAGGATAAATTATGGAAAAACTCAGATACTGCAGAATAGCATCTTATGTTACTGAGAAACCAGAAATTAAAATTTCAGCTAACTCTTCAGTAATTATTAGACAACTAACACATCAGGGTACCTGTAGTAGAAATGAATAATAAAACTGAAGATCTAGGAAAACACATACAGAAATAACAGTCTATGTTTCAGACATAGCCTATCACTTCTAGAATCAAACTAAAGTAAGCCAGTTTCTCAAAGAAATAGTTTATCTGAACAATACAAAAGGTTCAGGACTTGACTGAACACTGCACCTCCCTTCCTTTACTAAACTCCTCCTACATCTAGACCTGAAGCTGTCCAACCCCAGTAAACTTAAAGCAAGGTGTGCTACCAAATTATTCTTCCTCAAGCAAGCTGCCAACAGCAAGTTAAAGCCGCCCAAATCTGCTGCAGGCCTATATACACCCCAGAATTAAGCACTCATCTCCGTGCAGGTAGTGACATTAAAGCTGACACTGCTGCCCAGAGTTAGGGTAGACAGAGTGAACTTCTGATCCCACCCTTACCCAGAACTCACTGTGTGTCTGTTGAGACTGTTAAACTAGCCAAGTAAAGAAATAAGCTTGACTGTTGCTTTAATAAAGTTATGGAAAGCTTCTCAAGTCTCTACTTGCAAACCTATACCAGTTTCAACATACCTCGATAAAGTACTCAGAACAGATTGTGCACTGCAACTCATTCTCCAAAACATCATTCATCTGATTCAACACCTCTTCTTTTTGGGCTCTCACCTTTTCCTTCTCTTCCTAGCGGAAAAGTACATGTGGTCACATACCAACAAATAACAAGGTTTTACTCAACATAATATTGGCAGGAAGTGTGCATGCAGGGGAAGGTAGTACAAGTAGAAAAATCCAAGTCTCCACATGTCAAGCCTATTCTATACCTAGATCTGTAACCTCTTTCCTCTTTGTTGTCATGGCGGTAAATGAGAATATTCCCATCCCCTGGAGAGAACTTACAAGCAAGAACAGCAGCTGTTTCCAAAATTCCCTTCAGTCTAAAGAAACTACTGTCAGGATCAATCTTTTCAGAATCTCTTTCAACCTCTTCCTGGCATGTGTTTTCTTAAGTCAACAGAACAGTTCTTTTATGTCCAATGTAAAGAGCAGAACACCCAACAGACAAAATGCCTCAAATATTAAAATGAGGAAGCATAAGAATTTAAAACATTTACTTGCATTTAACTGTCCAATAATTTTGTTGTTGTTGTTTGGAGTTAAATTGGGCTCCTAGGTATCTGCTCTAGCTTCTAAAAATAACAGAGAAATTCCTCCAATTGAAGCTATACTTGAAAAAGGAAGAGTTACAAAAAAACCTAAAGCAAACAGCCAGAGATGTTTCCATTTTGATAATTTCCATTGGTGATCATTTCCAAGGGTAAGACACACAAAAGGACCCCCTTCATTATTTTCCATTCATCACCTTGTGCCAAGGACAGAGAGAAATGTGGCTTATGTCATTCATTATTCAAATTACATGTTGTTTCAGCTGGAACACTATGGTTTTACTTGAACACACTAACTGAAAATGAAGCATCTCACTTTTCAAGCACACTTTTACTATTTTTCTTTTCTTTAAGAACAGGTGGAATGGGCTCACTTCTCCACAACAAACAGTTCAAGTGCTCTGGGCTTTCTTTATGATTGTGAAAGATGGAGTAATGACTGTCCAACACTAATTTAGGAACAGGGCAAGGTGTATCCTCCTCACTCCTGGAAACCAGAGTCAACTGTCACCTCAAAGTACAGGAGGTTTTCACTGTAACAGGCAAAGTGCAGTCAAGACCAATGTTGAATAAACCATTTCCTCTGCTGCAGCATACCATGTTTCACTTATTAATAGAACTAAGAATTTGGTTATTCCTTACCTTGGTTTCTTCCAGTTCTTTATTTTTGGCTTGGATTATCTCCGCAAAATCTTTTTTACTACGGCTCAGTTCTTCCATCAAAGCATGATGCTGTAACAACGCAATTCCAAAAATTATAAAAGCACCATTAAATATACATGGCCATAATCATGAGGCTCAGCACACTCATTTCTCCTAATCTTCTCCTAATAGAGCAACACGTCTATATGAGTTGGGGTGTTAGACAGTTTAGCCTTAACTTAAAATTGGAATGTAGTGCCCATTATTTATGACCTTCACAGTGTCATGGCACTCCTCATTCCCTCTCCCAGGTTACTCTTCCACTTCAGTTAGACTTTATGGTCACCATTTTGAATGTACAGTATCCAGGGGTATTTGACACATAAAGATCACAAAAACTTGTTCGTCTATGAAGCTGCTTTCAGAGTAGTTTTCAAAAAGAAAAGACCTTTCGGAAAAAGCCTAGAAAGCCTAAGTTGCGATAATCTCTTCCAAAAACATTCCTGACCAAGAGTGATTTTTTTAATTCCATCTGGTTAAAATTCCAGAACAACTCCCTAAACAGTTTTCTACCAAGAGGCCACAGCAGTAAGATTTAAGTATCAGTTATACAGCTAGACCAAACCTAGATTCATAACTACTTGCCTCTTGCAGGACCTGGGCCAGCTGCTCCTTCAGATTTTCTTCTCCATGTTGCCCCTTTACTCCCTGTGTATGGAAGGAGAAGAGGAAGTAAAAAAATTAAAAAATTAGAAAAAAAAAGGGACTTGAAGAAAGCAAGGCGCAGGAAATTATTATTTTGCATACTCTCTCTAGAGGTTCCATTGAAAGAAACAACCCTGGTTTTCAGCAAACCCTGAGATGTCCCACTCTAGTGTTACATGTGTATGACAAATTAGAGCAACCATTTACTGTGAAGGGTTAAAGTGGATGCATCATGTACAGTTACATACTTGGAACACCTCCACGTTACTCTAGCTCTAAAGGCACTAACATATTCATAGAAGCAAAGAGGTCAGCAACAGCTTAAACATGAGAAAAAGCTGCAACTCTGCCTTTGATCACGCTCAGACATACCTACAGCTCCCGAGGAATTTCCCATTGTGCCTAAGCACACAACTCCAGGCTTTCTGTATCTTTTCTGATACAAGCATCTTTCTTTTTGTAGCGGACTTTAAAGGAAGTAACTGGTAAATTCTGAAATTCACTCCAAGATGAATCCTTACTTCCTTTAAATCAGATTTTGAGCAAACATGGATAGAAAAAACTTCAGTTTGTTATCTAAAAAAGCTACTTATCAACATATTCATACTGCTTGAACACACGGATTGCAAGAAAGGGTTTTTTGGAAAAAAAAAAAAATTTCCCTCCCTCCAGGGATTAAAAAATACAGTAATTCACTTGCTTGGAAAGGGAATGATTTGCCATGCAAACTGAGCATTAATACAGCCATGTACCAAAAGAAATTCAGTTAGGGTGAATTCTTTTCCACTTGTCCTCTCTAACCACAGGAGATCAGGCCGAGACTTTTGATTTATTTAAAAACACACTTTTTTACCAACTGAAAAGCTTTACTACCTTGCTGTAATTTACCTGTTTGTAAATAAATTTAACAAGTATCATTTTGCACCTTTTTCCAAATTCCCCATGCAGCCCAATCCCTTCTGTCTCTGCACTTCCTTGTGGTACACATGCCTGGAAGTGAAATACTTCCATGACAATTTTAACAGGAGTAATTCATGCAATGTTATTTGTTACTGTATGGGTCAAGATCTTATTTTGGATCAATGCCTTATATTAGAAATTAATATAAATTAAAAGACACACACTAAAAAGATTACCATCATTATACCTCTAGATTATGCTGCTCTTTACAGAATGTCCTCTTCAGCTCTTCCACCTGTTGCTGGTGATGCTTTTGCTCGATGCACAGCTGGTTCTGCAACTGCCGCAGCTCTTGTTCCATTGCCAGGATATCCTTCTGAGCACACTTCCTGCGCTTCTGCTTCACATTCAGAACTGCTGCCTGCTTCTCCTGCACTTTGACCTTTAACTCCGTTATATCTACTAAAGTTTTTCTCAGCTTTTCCAAGCCAGTCCATGACCCTGCAAGACCAGAGCCCTTCTGGTCCTTATGCAGGACAGACACGGCTTTCTCAGCGTGCACAGGGCTACTACACACTGGACCCCTATCCTCCTCACTTGGTCCAGGAGAAGGCAGCTTGACATCCATCTTCTCTGTGAACTGTTTGACCTCTTCTACTGTTCCCCATGATTTACCCAAAAGTTCATTGTCAAAGGACACTCTGTCTCTCTTGGATCTGGAGTTTGAGGGGCCTTCTGATCCAGATGTCTCCAATTCCTCTGGACTAAATTTACGTTTAGTTCTTGAAGTCTTAGCTTTCCCCAGGTCATTCCTTTGGGCTAAAAAAGGTCTGATTTTCTCCCATTCATCTTTAATTACTTCATACTCATATTCAGCACTCTCTTTGTTTTCCAAAGGCACTCCCAATTGGATACGGTCTCCTTCAGCAACAGGATAGGCTTTTGAGGGATCCAGACGCTGTTTGTTAAGCCAGACTCCATTTAGACTCTGCCATTGAAAAGAGAATCAGCAAAAATTAATATACAGTTACATAGTTCTCTACAGGTTATTTCTGGCAGCCATAAACATATCCAATCTCTTCAGTGCTGCAATCAGAACAAGCCACCCTCTTTAAATAAACTTTGCAATATCCAATTTATTGGCTTAGTGTCCCATTTATTAGTTATTGCATTGTATTACCTACTGTGCATTATTCCTGCATTACAGATTTTCTGATGCATTTATGCAGAAGGAAAAGAATGAACTCTAAGGGAAAAATAACCTGCCCAAAACCTTCAGAAATAAAAATTAACCAATAAAAAGACTCCAGAATAGATCATTGTCAAGAATATAGAATACTGCAGTGATTATTCTTGACAAAAATCCAAGAAGAAACTAGAAAAGAAAAAGGAGCATAGGTTACACCGCTTAAAGGAAAAAGGCAGTTCTCCATAAATATAGAGAGAATACAAACAAGAAAGAAAATGTTAGAGATAACGTTCAAAACAGAAAAGGGGTTTTAAATGAGATACAAGACTAGCTCAAGAAACAGTTTTGAAAATCAACAAACTGATCTGCACTTAAGATGAACTGCGCAATCATTAACAACTGACATACCTCAAGGACTTAAACTGGTAGCAGTGAGAACACAGAGAAAGAGTTAATTGTTAATCTACCATAGCTGTTCCAATCATGCAATTACTGTAAGTTTATACAAGTACTCCAACAGAGTTTTGTTTAAGAGCTATGTAACTTTCATAGTAGCTCCTTTCTGACTAATCTGGTGTTGACCTCAACAGCCTTCAAACCCCACAACATGTCAAACAATTTTGTTCTATCAGTGTTGTTTTAAGGCAAGTTACTCATTTTACAGCTTTCAGCCTGAATGAGAAAGGGGAGATCATGATATAAAAAACAGGCTAGTGAAATTACAGTGAAACCTATCTGAGGACTCTTATGTACACACTTCTACTCAGCTAAGGAGGACTTTCAGAAGAAACTTATTGAAACATAGCATAAAGCACAGTTTTTCTAAAAATAAAGTCTTGTAGTTGATTATAACAAAAGCGACTGTGTCACTACAATAAGGAGTAACAATAATGAGTATCAGTTTATCCTTTCATTAGCAGTACAAGAACATTATCTTTTTGAATACTGCCAAAAATTCATGGGATTTTTTTTTTTTTTGAACAGGTTCACAGGCTGCAAAGTGTCCTTGGCAAGACTACAATTGTCTGAAAAATGCTAACCCAAGACAGGAATCTACATTCAGAAAGCAATATAGTTTGCATCACAACTGCAGCACACTGAAGCTTTCTGTTGGAAGTGCACAACAGGCAAGGCACATTCCCATGGACCTTCTATCACACTTATACCGTATTATATCATAGCTAATGCATTGCTTGAGCCCAAACAAGGCATTCTCTCCTGCAAATCTCAAAGTATAAGGTCTTTAATCAGCCTCTGTACCTTGTTATCCTTGACAGTCCACTGCCCTTCTGCATTTTGCTGGAAAACACAGTGCTTACGAGAGATCATCAAGGGGCAGGTTTTTGACACCAGCTGATACGTGAGATCTAATCCTCGGCCTATAGTTACCTAAAAATAAAGTAGTTTAGTGACTGCAATCAGCAACAACATAGTAAATTCAGTTTATGCCATTTCAATTTAAGTACAGCAGCAATCAATCTAAATCAGCATCTTATAGCTATTTCTAAAGAGCATTTAAATTCAAGAGTAGGTAGAAAATGGAAACCTACAAAGTTTGAAGTATTCTCTTTTTCTCCCACTGAGGAAAATTTGACTGCCCTAAGGCAGATTACAGCCTTGGTTTTATGGAAATCTTCCCTACCAGCAGAACTGCTCTAAGCCCCTCTCAGTCTAGCTGTGTCCCACCTTAGTCATCACCTAACTTCTTCAAACCAGTGCAATTATTTGCAGATCTCAAGATTACTTCTTACCCTCTTCTTTTGCTCCTTGCACCTGTTCAACTGTCTGTAAACAGGAAAAACACATGAAAAAATAGCCCAGAAAACTGCCATCAGAAACGTGCGCATACAACCATGCCCTAAACACATAATACTGTTGTAAATCACATCATCAACCACATGGCTCAGAGTCTAAGCTACACGCAATTCATAACCAGTAATGAAAGTGATCTAAATAATCAGATTAGACTCTAATAGCTTCTTCTGGGAAAAGGGACATAATTTAATTGTACCATTTCACAGTCTCTTATTAAATCTGATTTAACTTCAAGCTGCCATTTAAGGCACAGCTCTGCTCTTCTTCCCTTCACTGCCTCCTTTGCAAGATCTGATAATCATACACACTCTTATTCGCTTGTGCACTGCACCAGTTCTCAGCTTATCATGTCATTAGACAACTGCATGGATCCAACACAATACAGTAGGAACACACAGCCAGACAAAACAGCACAGACACCTTTCAGCAGAAGCCCACAGTTAAATCTGAGGAAGAACATTACACGCTCTCTGCTTTTTATACTTTAGACAAAAGCTGCCCTCCTTTTCTCCCACATACCTCCCAATTCCTACAAGATGCTACAGTCAAGAAAAGTTCATTCGCTACACATTACCTGAACAGGTCTCACCTTGAATTCAAAGCAAGAACATGGACTCCCATGCCATAACTAAATGCAAGGAAACAAACTAAGAAAGCCAGGCTGAATGAGGCTTTGAGCAACCTGATCCAGTGGAAGGTGTCCCTACTCATGGCAGAGGTGTTGGAACTGGAAGATCTTTAAGTGATGTGATCATGCAAGCAAACTTAACCGTGCTGGTCTCTACTTCTTTAATGCTTCATACCTGTTGGTGTTCTGTCAACATGGATTGCATATGTAAAAAGCACAGAGACTCAGGAGAATAAAGACACCACACTTCAGGTGGATTCAGTTATGAACTCTGCACTTGTCCCTGCAGTTGCAGCAGAAATGCTTAATCCATGTTGCAGCAGAAATGCTTAATCCATGTGAGCAATCCTTAGCACCCAGCCACACACACATCATGGCCTCCTCAGCATCAGTACAAGCAAGACCAAGTATGGCTAGTCACAAAACTTCCCGTTGATCAAGTTCATCATGCGAACCATAGCAGGGGTCTCAGGCATTACCACTCGCCCGCTGGAGCTGGCTGCTGCTGTCTGCAGCAGTCCTGGCAGGTCACTGCCTTGGCAAGGCAGTTTGGCACTGGCACTTAAATCCCAAAGAGGCTTGAGCTGAAACACCAGCCTGTGGCCTTGCCCGCCTGCAGTACCAGGATGCCAGCAGTCCCACTGTTGCCTGTGACAGGGACTGTAGCACTGTGCAGAAAATCAGAGTAATAACATCTTGTGAAGAGAATCTGCAAAATTATCAGAGCCCGGGCTGCAAGTTTTGCAGACATACTAACTCAAGTCATTCACTGAGGCAGTTGCACACCTCATGGCTTCAAATCCGTGATGGGAGAGTGAGAAAACTATACGTTTGTTTAAAAAGCTGTGAAGAGGGGTACCTTTTGCAATGCATAAAAGGAATTAGGAGCAGCACTAACCCACAACACCCAACTACCTGAATTCCATACCTCACTTCCACCACTAGAGCTTCCCTCTTATAGCCCACAACATAGGGCTTGGCCTGTTGAGTGTAAGGGAAAGAGGATAAAGGCCCATGGAGGCTTTTCAATTAACAAACAGATCACTAAAAAGGGGTCATTCCTGGATCATACAGAAAAGTAACTGAAACAGACTTAAAATATACACCTCAATACCTTAAGTTACAAAACTCAAATATGTTATGTACTGTTAACCTTGTCAAAGCAAGTCCAGAGAAGGGCCACGAGGATGATAAGGGCACTGGAGCACCTCCCACACAAAGATGAAGAAAACTGGGGCTGTTCAGCCTAGAGAAGAGAAGCTGCATAGAGACCTCATAACAGCTTCCAGTATCTGAAGGTGACTACAAGGATGCCAGAAAGGGACACTTCATCAGGGACTGTAGCAACAGGGAAGGGGCAATGGGTTTAAATTTAAACAAGGGAATTTCAGGTTAGACATTAGGAAGAAATTCCTCACTATGAGTGAAGAGTGTTGAGGCACCGGCACAGGTTGCCCAGAGAAGCTGTGGCTGTCCCATCCCTGGCAGTGGTCAAGACCAGGCTGGGATGGGGCTTGAAGCAACCTGGTCAAGTGGAACGTGCCTCTGCCCATGGCAGGGCGGTTGGAACTGGACGATCTTAAGGTACATTCCAACCCAAACCATTTTATGATTTTATAATCAACTCGTTACCTAGGGTAAGCACCCCCCACCCCTTAGATTACTGTCACACACTCGGCTCCAACACAAATACGAGACGGCGTTCAAAAGCTCTAACAGTCCCTAGCTTGGTAAGCCAGCCCCAAACACCTGCCCTCCGCTCCCTCGCACAGCGGGTAATCGCGCTGAAACGCGCCTATTCTGGCTGCTGCCCTCCGCCACCCCGGGGTGCGCCCCATGGAGGGGCCGGCCGCAGCAGGACTCAGGCCAAGCGGCGCCGGTAACGGACCCCGCCCCGCCCCCCCGTCGCGGCCCGGCTCACTTGCGTGCCGGCCTCCAGTAGCAGCCAGTCACCGCTGGCCCCGACTCGGCGGAGGCACCATGCCAAGCGAGAAGGCCCCCGTGTCGCCATGGCTGCACGCCGGAACAGGCGAAAGCAACCGCTGCCGCGGCGCCGCTTCCGTTAGCTAATCGAACCCGAAAAGCCAGCACCGGCTGCGCACGCACCCTGTGAGGCGGCGAGGGCGGTGCTATTCCCGTGGTGCTCCTCTGCTATCCCGGCGGCCCCTCCGCCACCGCCTTTTCCGGACCTCGCGACGCCGCCTTCCGCTACCATGGCGGCGGCTGCCCGGCTGCGGCGGAGGCTGCCTTTAGCGGTGCCGTGGGGCTGGTGCTGCGGCCCTCGCCGCGGGGCAGCCGACGGCCCGCCGGCTGGGCACGTCCGCGCCGCCTTCCTCCGCTTCTTCCAGGACCGCCACGGCCACCGCCGCCTGCCCTCAGCCCCCGTGCGGCCCCGCGGCGATCCGCGCCTCCTGTTCGTCAACGCGGGCATGAACCAGGTGCTCCCCCCATTCCCCTTCTCCCTCCGTCCGCCTCGGATCTCCGGCCCCACGCAGGTCCTGCCGCTGGCTCCCGAGGAGCGCGGCCCGTCTTGGGGTAGAATCATAGAATCAGCCAGGTTGAAAAAGCCCTTCAAGAGCATCAAATCCAACCTCTACCGCAGCACTGCCAAGGCCACCACTAAACCATGTCACTGAGGGCCTCATCTACACGGTTTGTGAACACTTCAGGGGATGGTGATTCCACCATTTTCCTGGGCAGCCTCCACCAATGCCTGAGCACCCTTTCAGTAAAGAAATTTTTCCTGGTATCCAGTCTAAACCTCCCCTGGTGCATCTGGAGGCCATTTCCTCTTGTCCTGATGCTTGTTACTTGGGAGAAGAGACCAGTCCTGACCTCACTACACTCTCCTTTCAAGTAGTTGTAGAGAGCAATAAGGTCCCTCCTGAGCCTTCTCTTCTCCAGACTAAGCACCCCTAGTTCTCTCAGCTGTTCATTTTAAGATTTATTCTCCAGACCCTTCACCAGCTTCATTGCCCTTCTCCGGACCCGTTCCAGCAACTCAACATCTCACTTGTAGTGAGGGGCCTAGAACTGTGCCAGGGCAGGCTCCCATATGGGCTTACCACACCGCTGCCCTCCCATTCACCTCTGGCTGGGAAGCCACAGCCCCCCAGTGCCAGTGGCATGCAGCAATAGCAGATGTTTCTCTGCCCTGATTTCCAGTTCAAGCCCATCTTCCTAGGCACGGTGCACCCTCAGAGCGAGCTGGTGCAGCACCGGCGGGTGGTGAACAGCCAGAAGTGTGTGCGAGCAGGAGGGAAGCACAATGACTTGGAGGATGTGGGCCGTGACACTTACCATCACACGTTCTTCGAGATGCTGGGGAATTGGTCCTTTGGGGATTACTTTAAGGTGAGACGATAGGAGTGAGCCTTCTCTTGGGGGAAAAGACAGCCTTTCTTTCAGAGCTGTGCTGTAGTGACTTAAGACTGTGCAGAAAGTGTTTTGGTAAGCTCCAGATTACATTTTGGGAGCTCTGTGGTCTGGAGTACAGGTAATCAGCTGGTGTTCTGAACAACTGAATGTGCCCTGCAGGCTCTGGAAGTGCTCAGCATGTCAAAGCTTGAACAGCACATACAAATCACAGTTCTCTATGTGAATGCCAATGTTGACCATTCAGTATGTTGCAAAAAGATTACCAGTTCATGTGGTGCTTCTTACTACAAAGTTTGAAAAGGGGAGAATGATAAAAGATGCTATTTTTTTTTTGCCAGTAACTCTGCTAGTAAGTACATGGTTGTAGACAGTGCTGTGGTCCTGAAGGTCTCCCAACAATGTAGTAATGTCAGTTTCACACAGGCAGCAGTGAGCTGTCTCACTTGCCTGACCCTCATCCTGCTCTTTGCGTTATGCCTTAAAATTGGGAAGGGAGAGAGCAGCAGAAATTAACTTCTTTGGTGCTTGACTCTCATTCTAAAGAGCTTTTCTGCATCGTCCTGCATTCTGGATTACTGTGCTTCATTTGTGTTCCCTGCCTGCTCAGGAGGAGGCATGTAGCATGGCCTGGGAGCTCTTGACAGAGGTCTACGAGATCCCCAGAGATCGTCTCTACGTCACCTATTTTGGTGGGGACTCCTCGCTGGGGCTGAGCGCAGATGAGGAGTGCAGGGACATATGGCTTCGCCTGGGGTAAGCGTGTTAGAGAAGAGGTTCTGAGCAGTAGGGCTGACACTTCAGTCTCCATAGTCCCCCATTTTCTCTTTAATTGATGTGAATGAGATGTAGGGGCCAAAAGTTGTGTTTTAAACTCGTTTTGTTTCTGGTTTGTTTGAGCTGTTAAAAGTCAGCTGGGCTCTGGGTGCCCTGGGGCACTTGACCTTTAACCTGTTTCTCGGATGTCATCAGTCTGAGGAGATGTGTACCTGAGTCTGGCTGGCCTGGATGAAGTGTATGAAGGATCTCTGGTCCTTTGCTTCTTCTCTGTCATGAGCTGCAGAAAGTATATTCTCTGAAAGCTAGCAATGGCTGCTTCAGTGTGAAGCCATTGCAGGGGGTGCTGCTGTGCTTTGGGATCTTGTTCCAGGCTGTATGTGGGTTTTGAGCCCAAGGCGGCCAGCTCTGCGCTGCTGGTGGTGTTCACCCTTGTCCACTGTGATCAGGTTTTCACTCCAAGGAGGAAGGTAGCTCATTAGTGGAGAGCCTGTCTTTGTCAGCAGAAGCCAGACTATGTTTGCCAGCCATTCTGGGCAGTGAATATGATCCTGTCTGGTTTGGTCCAGCATCCTTCTGCTAAGGAGAGTAATTCTGTGTGAAAAGAGGCAAAGGAATCCTAATGTGTTTGGTTATTGAGTTTGTAGTAGTCACAAAGGATTCCTCCCTTCCTACTTTATGATCTAGGCTACTGTGTACTTTTTGTTTTGCCTCACATTTTGTTTGCCTTTCCAGGGTGCCTGCCAGCCATGTGCTTCCTTTTCCATTAAAGGACAACTTTTGGGAGATGGGTGACACAGGTCCCTGTGGTCCCTGCACAGAGATCCACTATGACCACGTGGGTGGTGGCAGAAATGCTGCAGTGCTGGTGAACCAGGGCAACCCCGATGTAGTGGAGATCTGGAACCTGGTCTTCATGCAGTACAGCAGGTACTAGGCATCTAGTCTGAGCTCCAGTCTTTCCCCCTTGTCTGACTCCAAAATTGTATGTCTGTATTCTCAGACATCTCGCTGCTTTCCAGGAGGTTACAGTACAGGAGCAAGAAGGAAAGCTCTGGATATGTGTCCAGTGTGGTTTTTGATCCCTTGTTTTATTTGTTCTGTCTTTCTTCAACCTCTATTGCTTATTCTCCTTCACTGCTGCATCCCAGAGGTCTCTTGAGGTCTGCAGCAGCCTGGAGACACCTGCAAATGGAGAAGTGGCCTTTGACTGTTGTTCAGAGAAGGCCTTTTTCCCTATGTTGCTGTCTATCCTGATTATCTGATGTTCAGATCCGGGCTATCTGACAGTGCCTGACAAGGCAGGCTGCTGTTAAGTTTTATCCCTGAACTTCCTTTTGTTGGGTCACCTGCTGTTTCTGTCCTCCATCACTCTCCCATTTACTGTGATTCACCTGATCCTTTTCTTTGCCCCTGAACTGACCCTTGCTTTTCTTTTGACTTTTTTTTTTCCTCCACGACTGGCTGACAGAGAGGTGGAGGGGAATCTGCTTCCCTTGCCACAGCATCACGTGGATACAGGAATGGGCCTGGAAAGGCTGGTGGCAGTTCTGCAGAATAAACGCTCCAACTATGATACAGATCTCTTCACTCCCATCTTGGATGCTATTCACAAGGTAACAGCGCTTCTGCTTAGAGTCATAGCTAAGCAGAAACTGCTTGAATGCAGACTTCTTGCCTGGTGTCATGGCACAGCCTTCTCTACGTACGTCACCATGTAGTAGTTTGAGAAAGGAAGTACGTCCAGCCAGGTCCAGAGCAGCATTCTGAGGAAACTGGGGAGAATTCCAGGCTGGAAATGTGCTAGGTTATTAGCACTGCTGATGCGTTTTTCCTTCAGTTTCTTAAATCCCTCAGTGCCACGACATTGGCTGACCTGGAAGTCTTGATCTGTAATGCTCCGGAAGAATTTAATGAGTGCATCTTAAATGCACATGGTTCAGAGGTAGTTGAGAAGCATGATGTCAAGTGTAGTTGGCTGCCTCGTGTATTGAAACTTTTCTTTCTGCTGCCATTAATTTCTGCTGATCTATCCCCTTACGGTTTTTTTTTAAGGGCTGCAGGAGGCCCAGATACCAGGGTCTGGTCGGGGATGCTGATGTAGGCCATGTGAATATGGCTTACCGTGTGGTGGCAGATCACGTGCGCACCTTGTGCGTGTGCATCACTGATGGCATCTACCCGAGCTTCTCTGGAGCAGAGTAAGAACATAAGGAAATGGCATTGGGTGGAGTGAGTTAGCTCTAGAAAGGAATACGGACAACCAGGGGAGAGGTTCTGTTGGGGGCCCAATATAGGGAGCGCATGAGCTTTGGGGAGGCAGGAAGGTGAGAGCCTGGGAGAGGTTCTGATCTACAGGCTTATCCTTGGGTGGGTGTAGATTGCCCAGAGCAGCTGGCCTGTAGCAGTAGATGAGGCCAGAGAAGCTGTGGCATGCTGGATGCGGGAGCTGGGCAAGGATGCTTACATGGCTGTCGAGCAAATCCTGCCCTGTTTTCAGACTGGTGCTGCGTCGGATCCTGCGCAGGGCTGTCCGCTTTTGCTCTGAAGTCCTTCATGCTCCACCTGGGCTCCTGGCCTCCCTGGTGCCTACTGTAGTGGAAGTGCTGGTGAGTGAAAACTGCTGCCCTGGGGGAAAAGAGTCCTGTTCAGCCTCATGTCCCTTTACTGTATGCTGTCAGGAGACAATCTTGGATGTGAACCTTGGAGCTCCAAGAAGGTGTATCTGGTGCTGTGCATCACAGCAGTAAAAATCTGTCTCTTGATCATTTGTGATGGGAGGAGCCCCTGTTTGACCAGTGGTACTGTCAGCACAAGTATATATATAAGTGTATGCAAGCACACATTGTTGTTCCTTAAATGCAGTGGCTTCCAAGCTGTTACATCTTGTTTAAACCATCTGAAATTTGGTCCCTGTGAGTACTAACATCATCCTAAAAGATGATGCTTTCTTCCTATGGTGAATGGATGTGTTTGCCAAGAGATGCTGTACAGAGACTAGCAGAGGCAGGTCACAGGGAGATAGCGGGGAGATAGCCAAGAGATAGCAGCCGAAAGTCCTAAGTGTGATTCTTCCCCTGTGCTGCTGGCCCTGGAGATGTGTGCTGGGGCTTCCTTCACACTCACATCCCTGAGAAGCCTCTGTAATGCTTTTAGCACACTGTTAGATCCCCTGAGGAAGATGCTGAGGATGTTATCACTAACTGAGGCTCACTCCACAGGGAGATGCTTATCCAGAGCTGACAAAGAATACAGACCAGGTGAGTGATATGGAATCTCCTGGAGAGAAACCCCATCTCTCATTGTCTTTGTGAGGCACTGCTATCGGGCAAAGTCAGCCCTTCCTTGGGCCTTAGCTGAAAGAGTTTGTATAGACTCCTCCATAACCATGTTCTCATGGTGGGCTGAGACATGCTGGGAACACGTTTATATGTGGGCACGAGAGGTATCTGAGGCAGATTTTCTTGTGGGAGCTCTACTAGATCCTTACCAGGGACTGCTTGTCCTGGTATGAAGCAGCTGTCGCTCTAAAAAAGCTACTTTTGTTGAATGCAAGTACTGCCTGTTGTAGACTGGGTACTCTTTGTCCAAAGTGGATTGGTAATTTCAGACTAGTCCTTGCTTGCTTCTGCTGACAGCAACTGTGATGAACAATTTCTCTGGCTGTTCCAGCCATGCAATTTTAATTGGGTCATGGACATGAATGTCTGACAGGAAGCATCTGTCAGCCTAAAACCTTCCCCAGGTGGATGGTCAGTATTTTCTTGACAGGAACACTGAGAGAAGCCACAATGACTTTGACACTGCTCAGTAATGCATCAGAGTGATGTTGTGATGGACACTTCCAGAACAAAAAAGCTGGTTCAAGCAGACACTGTGTTAGACACCTGCTTGATTTGCTTTGAGCTGACTGTAGCAGGGCTGAGCTGACCTTGGAAACTCCCCAAGATGTTGTGGCTAACTCTTCTGATCCTTGAGCAGATCATGGATATCATCAATGAGAACGAGGCAGCTTTTCTGTCCTCCCTTGAGCGCGGGAGGCGCATCATTGAGCGGACAGTGCAGCAGATGGAGCCCTCCACAAACTTCCCGAGTGAGTCTCTCTCCTGTGACAAGCTGAACTTAAAGATGGGTTGATCCAGGCCCTCACAAAGCGTTGCAGTCAAAACTGGTGAACATCTGTGTCTCCCACTTGTTTACAGTAGCCCGGACAGAGGAGCAGATGTTGCTCCTTTCTCCAGACTGCAGTTGTTTTCTGGCACTTTGTTCTCACAACAAACTAGGCACCAGGCAAGTTGGAAACATCCCCTTGCTGCTTTACTGACCAATTAACTAGGTCCTTACAAGTCACAGCTGAAAGAAGGAACTGGGGACCCAACCAGCACAGCTGCCTGTCTAGATGTGCTGCACTGAATTTTAGCAGGAATAGGGCTGTGGGGCATCATGAATACTCAGTCTCATGCAAGAACAACTGCATGGCTTTTCTTCCCCATTAGTGGTTGAACACACACATATGAATACAGTTCATATGTGAATAGTTACCAAGGCATGCATTAGACTGGTCCTCTAGAAGCAAATCTTGAGATACCTTTGCTTTCTGTGTTTACACAGAATTCATGTCCTTTTTGTCCTACAGCTGAAGTAGCCTGGTCTCTTTATGGAAATCTGGGATTTCCTCTGGATCTGATTGATTTGATGCTTGAAGAAAAGGGAATCAGTCTGGATTCAGCTGCTTTTAATGAACTTGCCCTGGAAGATGCAAAGGTAAGAGGGAGACTCACTCTGTCAAAATAATTCAGAGCCTTCCCTGTGAGCATGGATGCAGAATTCCTGTCGCTGCTGAGGCTCTTTGGATGCACCACAGGGGCATGTGCATTTTCCCTGAAGGGGAAGTAGGTCTGAGACCTCAGGGGAGTCACAATGCCTTTGCTTTTGGGTGTGGGACTGAGAGGTGTTGGCTGGTGATTTTCTTCAGATCAGTAGAAGTGTTTTATGATGCTTACTGTTGCTGGAGTGAAGGTTATCATAGCATTATATAGTTCAGGAGTGCCCTGTCAATCACTTAGTCCAACTCCTCACCCAGAGTAGAGCCAGCTTAGACAGCCCAAACAAGTGTTTTATGAAGAGTTTACAAAATGTCCTTGGTCTCTGTAGTGCTGGAAGACTTGCATTGCCCACCACATACAGACACACAGACACACACACACATGCACACACGTATGCAGTGATTGGTTCAAGGTCTTCTGAGCTTTAATGGTCTGGAAGTTGCATAGCTACACAGCAAGCTGTGCCGGGAGGGTTCTGTTAGCTGTTGCTTACGGCCTGCCTCAAGACTAGCCCAGAGCGGTATTGAGTGCTTGTGGGGTTTGAAGGAATGGGGTTGATTTAGCAGTAGGCTCCATCAGCTTGGATCTAAACAAGCCTTTTCCAGGAAGGTGAAGAAGTTGTTCCTAGCTTTATAGCTCCAGTTATCAGTTTGAGTGCTCCCAGGTATCTCCCATCATTTGCTCATACCCCTCAGTGTTACGCTTTATTTGTGGTCTTGGCAATCCTGGGGTAATGGTTGGATTTGATGACTTTAGAGGTCTTTTCCAAGTTAGTTGATTCTATGATTCTCTGCCATAGCGGAAGGCTCGTGGCCCACAGGCAGGACAGGTGGAAGACACAAACACACACCTTGATGTGCACTCGCTGGCTCAGCTGCAGAGCAACAATGTGCCTGCTACCGATGACTCTCCAAAGTACTCCTACACACTTGGACTGCACGGGCAGTACGGTAAGTGGCCACGTCCTGTCTGTAAGGCAAGTTCTGCCTGAGGGCACTAGAATCACTCACAAGACTACTACTGCCTAACCTCATGCGTGCAGAGCATGCACTTTGTGGTTCAAACCTGTCCACCTTGCTGCCACATCTTTTCTCTGCTCCTGTACCTCATCCCAAAGTAGGTGCTTTTCTTATTGCTGGTGATGGGTCCCCAGTGACAAGAGCTAGTGGCAAGGCTGTGAACTGTGGTCTGGTATTACTGTGCAGTGGTGAAGAAGAGACTGTTGATTTCTTCTAGCCATGACTCTGTCCCCAACAATTAGGCTTCTGTGTGTGAGTGCTAGGAAGAATGAAGAATATTTATGCAAAGGGTTTAGGTAGCAGTTTAAAGCCTCGCACTTGCTTTTTCTTTGGCAGACCACTAGATGCCAGTGCAGGCTTTTTCTCATTTAGGGTAACTGAGGTTGCTGGTGCTCTAGGGAAAGCATAAAGCTAAGCCACAGAGAGTAAGAGGTGGTGTGGCTGTCACAAGCAATTAGAGATAGCTGAGTACAGCCAGCTCCCTCACACCCAGTGTGCTGGTGGCAACCACACTAAGCAGAAAGTGAGGCAAATCAAGCTACATATACTACAGCAAGAGCATAATGGAGGAAAAAAGCCCAGCAGTGACATTGACTGAAATCTCCAAGCTAGATCTGTCTTGCCTCAGTCCCTGAATTGTGGAATAATTCAGGTTGGAGGGGATCTCTGGATATCTTGATCTAAGGAACATGAGCTACACAGTCAGATCAAGTTGCTCAGAGCTTTTTCTATTTAAGTTTTCAATATCTTTAAGGACAGAGATCCGTCTGTTCCCCATTCTTTATCACTCAATGTGAAAAAGTCTGTTTCTTTACAACTGGAATTTCCTGCACTCTAGATGTAGTCTCACAAATGCTAAGTATGGGTGAATAACCACTTTCTTTGACCTGCTGGCTGCATTTGCGTTCATACAACCCAGCAAGCAGGCAGTCTTCCTTTCTGCAGGGGCACCCTGCTGGCTTGTGTTCAGCTTGCTCGTGAGGACCCCAAGGTTTCTGTCAGTCCATTTCTTTGGCCTGCTGTGATGCTTCTGAAAAGCAGTCTTGCTCTTCAGTGTGTCAGCCAGTCCCCAGCAGTTCATTGCCATACACAAGCAGGATATGGGTACATCCCATCTTGTAGTGTGTAGTCATTAGAGAACAGTCTTAAATGGTGTATGCCGTAATATCAGCCACCAAGTAGCTCTACTAGTAAAGGAATATTGAACCATTAAGCAATTCTGTGTGGGGTCAGCCACACAGCCAGTACCCACATTATGGTCTACCCGCCCAGTCGATATTGCCTAAATTTGGCTTCAAGGAGCCTACAGAAGAGCATGTTAGAAGCTTGCTGCATCAAGGAAGGCAACATCCCTGTTATCTCTTGTCCACCAGGTCTGTCATCCCTTCATAGAAGGCAAGCAGGTGTAACAGGCTTGCAATGTAGAAAGCTGCAGATGTGTCTGTGCCACATATCTTATTCTATCAGGCTCATGTGGAGCTATATTGGGTGTCCCTGCCAGCTTACCTGCTACTCAGCAGGTCTGTCACTAAGTGGAGGTGACATAGTTCCAAACAACAGCTTCTTCGTGCTTTCTGCCAAGAGCTGTTCCGCTCCTATCAAGGCAAAGGAAAGTGCCAGCTTTCAGAGTAGACTGGGTATTGACAGGCTGGCATGGGGAAGTGGTCCCTCCTTTCCTGCTGCAATCTGACAGGATGTATGCACTAATTGCTGTCATCTTCTTTCTCCTGACAGAGTTCAGCCCATGCCAGGCCACTGTCCTGATGCTGTACAGAGATCAGTCTCTCCAGAAGGAGGTTGAGGCAGGGCAGCACTGTGGTGTCATCTTGGACAGGACGAACTTCTATGCAGAGCAGGGAGGGCAGGACTGTGACAAAGGCTACATGATACGGTTAGGGCAGCAGGTAAGACCCTTTGCTTCCTGAACCCAAGGCCACTGTGAGTGCTGAGGCCAGGCAGAATACCCCAAATGATAGGCTGGTTTGCTGTGTTAATCTACTAGCTGCTAACTTGGGACAGTTCCCTTGGCTTTGCATCAGGGTTGGTAGGGTGAATGAGAAGAAGCAATATCTTCACAGAGGTGTATCTGCTGCTCTGATTTGTCTCTGTCAGCCCTTTGAAATTCTGTCTTGCAGAGGAAGACTGTAAAGTCTTCTTGGGTCTCCCTTCAGTGTGCTGCATTCTTGTCAGCTGAGGTTGCAATGCAGAGAGAAGGCAACAATGATCAGAGAGTCTGTGAGCTGAGTAACATCTCTGGCCAGTCCTGGACAGCTGCAAGCAGTGCTCCACCTGAGACCCTGAGCAAAAACTCATCCTTCCAAAAAGCATCAGGGAGGACCTCCACTTCTGCAGCATATTCTTTCAACCTTGCCAGAGGGAAAACTTTGACCCTCTCTTGGGAAGTTACATGGGGTGCAGCTTTTTTTCCTTCCACATTCCAGCTCTTGAGAATTGCCCCTGGGCACTGATGCTGCCTTTTTAGCCTTGCAGAATGTGATAGTGCGTTGCTCAGCGCTTCTCCTCAAGCTGAAGTGGAGATCAAGTTTCTGTTGCCAGCCCAGTGAGGCAGAAATGGTACCTTGGTTGCCTGAGACAAGTGCCTTGGCAGCTGCTGTCCATTTTCTCATAAACAAGCATCCTTGTTAGGATTCATCAGCATTGGTGGTGTTTCTGCCCCTCCACTGCAAATTGACAGCCTCAACATGTTGTGCAGTAAGTGGCTGGATGCAGGGAAGGTCTGAGATTCTCTGGGTGCATTCACAGTAAGTTTCTCCCTGCTTTTGCCACCCCATCACTGTCTTTTAGGGATCAGTGGGGGTTGTGTTTCCCAGCCAGGTCAAGCAGGCACCTATTTGGATTTTCCGTGTCCTAAAGCTTGTCTTTCTGTCTTTCTGCTTAGGACGTACTCTTCCCTGTAGAGTCAGTTCGTCTCTGTGGTGGTTACGTGATCCATGAGGTCGCTGCTGTGGAAACCCTGCGTGCTGGCGATCAAGTGCAGCTCTTTGTGGATGAGGTGATAATTCACTGCTTTTAACCTTTTCCCAGTCTTACTTTGAGAGTCCTGAGTAACCTGAGCACATCAGAGCCTTGTCCCATGTATTCCTGAGACTGCTGTTCATGTTGTGCAGTGAGAAGGAGATCTCACAAGTGACTCTAATCTTCTATTAGAGAGAGCCACTGGTTTGTCCAGAGGTATCCAGCCTACCCTTTGCTGTTTTACAGAGGTGATCCCATGGCAAAAGAAGTTAGATCTGCCCTGTGACATAAATTAATCTGACAGCTGTACTACCCATTGTTTTTCTCCCGATCCCCTCATGTGCAGCCTTTCCCCTGTCTTCCTGCCACCCCTGCTCCCCTGAGCTGTGAAGAACCAGCACTCCCTGCCAACCTGTTTGTGCTCTCAGGCCCGGCGGCTGGGGTGCATGACAAACCACACTGCGACCCACATGCTGAACTTCGCGCTCCGACGCATCCTGGGTGAGCACACAGAGCAGCGAGGGTCCCATGTGACAGCAGAGCGGCTGCGCTTCGACTTTGACACCAAGGTGACCCTGGACTTGTATTTGCTTGTTCTCAGCAGTACCAGCATCCCAGTACTGGCCTTCTCCCCAGGGATTTTTCTCCTCTTGCCATAATCACTCTTTCAGAGACAGGTCATGGTTTATCTGAGCAAGGAAACTTGGTTCTCTGGGCATGACTGGCTCTGCTTTGCATTGACCTGACTCTGAGCAGGGCTTGCTGAGCAGATGAATGAGGTTCAGAAGGGAAAGGATATAGCAAAACCAATCATAAGACCTACTTGAGTAGTGTAGAGGTGTCTAAAAGATTCACCACCTTGACTGTGGCACGTTCCTGATGTCATGCAGGTAAGTGCAGTGGGGAACTGAAAGCTGTTGAGTCAGACTGAGCACTGGCCCTGGTAACCTGTCACTCACTGCAGCATCTCTCTTGAAGAGTTTGGTTGATTCTCTTGTATCAAAAATCCTTATCCCTCATGGGAGGAATTGGTGGGAGTGTCGTGATGCTCTCGGTTCCATTTTACAAGTAAGGAAGATGAGATGCAGGAGGAAATGGTGTCCCCAAGCTGTTTCTTGGATGGGGCTGTCCCAGTTCTCTCTCCTTTGTTCTATACTTCTCAGGAGGCTTCTCTTGAAGGTGTCTGATTTACTTCCTCAGGGCCCTGTGACTGTGGAGCAGCTGCAGCAAGTAGAGCAAGTGGTCCAGGATGTGATCAAAAGAAATGAGGTTGTGCATATGGCTGAGGCCCCCCTCACACTGGCAAGAAGAGTTCAGGGACTCCGTGCAGTGGATGAGGTATGACAGGATGGCAGCGTCCATCTTCATGAGCCCTTCTCCTTCAGCAGCGATCATCTGGGTCACAAGAGATGTTGATGCAATGGGTTTCTGCCAGGGAAATGACTCCCAAAACTCAGGAAGAAAAATAGGACAGAGATGAGATCTTGAGACACTGTGTTGTAAAACATGGAGGCTGGTGATACACAGGCTTTCTGCTCATTTCTCTGGACCAAAAGCTTGTGTGTCACCCAGTTCTTTCTCCCTGTACTGATTGGTACTGGGGAAAAAGCAGTGCTGCCCTGACTCTGGGGCTACTCTGGAATAGGGTTAAAATGAGGCAGACACCTGAAGCCAGTAGTTAGTGTTTAAGTGCCCCTGAAGGACCATGTTGTTAGCTGCTGACCCCTGTCTCCTCTGTCAGGGGTATCCAGATCCAGTGAGGATAGTGTCCCTGGGGGTCCCTGTGGAGAGTGTGCTGACCTGCGACTCCGAGGCTGCATTGCAGACCTCTGTGGAGCTCTGCTGTGGGACGTAAGTGACTTTTGCTTGCAGTCAGAAGTTATGTTTGTGGGCACTGGTGGCTGAGGTAGAGACATTCTTGCAAGCTCCCCTCTCTGTCCCTGTGCAGCTAAGTTTCCTCACCAGAAAGATCTTGTGAGGACAGGATGCGCTAGTTATGAAGCTTTGGAAGTCCCAGGGTGAGAAAACTCCAATGAAATACAAAGCATTTTTCCTCGCTTCATAGTCTCAAACCAATCTGGAAGCAACAAGGCACCAGCAAAGTGTGGAAAAGGAGTGTGTGGCCTGTTACACCAGCATTACAAAGCTTTGGGGTTGCAGGAGGGCTGGGAACCCAGCAGAAGATCTGAGAGGGTTGTCAGACCTTGAGACTACTCTGATTATTTTAATTAATCATCCTTGCCCTCTTCTGCTTTTAGCAGTAATGAGAGTCAAAGAAGGGGTAATCAATCTCAATACAATGCTGACACAAACTAAAAAACCCAAACAGGAACAAATTGGCCTTTGAGTAGATACAGCTGAAGATGAACAATTTTCTAGTCATGAGATCATTCTTGTGGGAGTAGTGGGATAAGAAACTGCATGGGAGCAGAGATGATCAATTGTTGTGAAGCTGAAATGATTACTTGTGGTAACAGAATCTAAGACACTGTAGTTGTTTTCATACCCAGTGTTGAAGAGCCAAGAAAGAAAGGAGAGGTTGTCAGTGCCCTGTGTCTGCACAAATACATTATGACTGGAGTCTACTGGCCACTCTGTGAGCTGGCCTGACAAGAGAATGGTAGTGCTGGAGGAAAAAAGTACTTTTTACAAGATCTAGTAGCAGCCAAGTGGAAGAGAAAAATCCCAATTCATCCCAATGCTGAAGGAAAGGAAAGTAAGGCAGAACTTGGCTGTTATGCACCATTTGACAGCAGCCTGCTGAGTGGGTAGCACATAGGTTCCTCTAGAGTAGCCTCAACTGTCTGTTGCATGACAGGCTACCATCAGGATTTTAGGGATGGGAAAAGACTGAAGCTATTGTATTGGTGAGGGGCTGCTGGACTTGAGCCTTGTCTAAAAGGAATGCTGGCTTCCTGATTTCTGTTCCAAGAGAGCAACTTGTTTTCTTTCCTGTTCTCTGCTGACTTTGTAGGCACCTTCTACGAACAGGAGCTGTGGAAGATCTGTCTATCATCAATGAGCGTCAGCTTGTTAAAGGGATTAGCCGTGTCATTGCAGTGACGGGGGCACAAGCCAAACAAGTAAGAAAGGGGGAACTGAGATTTCTGACATGTTGAGACAATGCCAAAAGGATTCAATTTTGTAGGTTCTTACATAGACAGTTAGCTTCCCTAAGCTTTGGCTGGAGTGTCCCTGCTGCACCTGATCTGGCTTCCTTCTTCACCCCTGGACTCAGCTCTGTTGCCATACTTCACTCTTCACCTCCATCCCCCCGATCCTAGTCTCCTGTCTCCTTGGCCTTCATTCTGTGCCTCAGACCCCTTTTCCAAGATAAGCACTTGGCACAAAAATACCAGGAAGCTGTTTGATATATATATCACCTAGCCATATATCCTCTGGACTACAAATTTCAATCCCTGGGTAGATGCACAAAGGTGTGATCCTTTGTCCATTGATTTCACCTCTTGCTCACGTCCTGCCTATCACAGTTGGATTTGCACTTCATGACTGCAGGGCTCTGGCCTCATTCACACAGCCCTTTTGCTTCTTTTCTTTAGTCTTTTTTCTTCTAAAATGTGGTTCTGGTCTCTATAAAAAGTAAGAAACCTGCTGTTGCGTCTCTGAGATCACACTGTCCTTTAAATATCTGGAAGTGTCAGCGGGCCCCATGAGTTTGCCTACTTCCTTTAAGGCTACAGTCAGAGAGTGACTCACTGTCAGTGGAACTGGGAAGACTAAAGGCAAAGCCCACCCCTGCAAATCTGTTGCTTTTTGGCTGGGTGTCCCCTCTGCATCTGTGTCCCTTGGAAGGCTTTTCATAGTGCAGAGGAATAAAAAGCTGCAGGGCACATCTGCATGCTTTGCTGGATGTGCTGGCCTGGAAAGACCCCAAGACAAGCTGTGTACATGTGTTAATCAGACAGGGCAGAGTGATTAGGGAGAGAGTGATTTGAAACAAGGGTCGTGTGTCCAAGCTAGACACAGCAATTCTCACTGTCCACAGCTTGTCTTATATACTCTCTGCTGTCCTGATCTAAAGTCTCGCAGGACCATCATGGGCACAGGGATCTGGAAGGGAGGAAATGCTCCAAAGCATAAGGATTGTCACTGGTGAAAAAAGATTGTATTAAGTTTTTGAGAGTGCTTTTTGTGTGTGAGGAGGAAGGTTATTACTAATTGTAGCATTGGTGTTGGGGAAAGCAATAAGAAACATACACCAAGATCAGCTGAACTCAGGAAATATGCTTGAACACCTGATGACACTTAAAACACTTTAGTTTTAGTGTTTCTTTAGTCAGTAGTTTCAAGATTGCTTTTAATAATGAAATATGAGTAATTTTGATAATGAAAAATGAGCACTGAGAAGTAAACAGGGCTGCCAAGTTTTTCTCATTGAAATCCTGATGAGTTGGTGTAAGATACTGGGAAAGCATGAATGCACGACAGCTTGTTCCCCAGGGTGTGACTGTCTGGTGTTGGTTGCAAGTCTAGAGGGAAACTTTTGAATGGAGTCTTTTTAGGACATTTGTTCTTAAAGCCTCTGTTAGGTGTCTTCCCACTAGATCCTGAGAGCACTCCAGTGCCTATGACTCTGCTGCTTCCCCACTTTCTCCATCCCTGCTCATTCTTTCTGTTGCTGCATTTGAAGCATTCTTTCCATCTCTCAGGCTCGGGAAGTAGGCCAGTGCTTGGCTATGGAAGTGGACTCTCTCTCCCTACGAATGAAGCAGAGGAGCACCTCTATTCCTGAGATGCAGAACCTCTCCAAAGAAGTGGGCCAGTTGACCAGAGTAAGGATTACACTCCTTTACAGAAAGATGCCAGCACAGGCTCTATAGACATGAAGCACATGACTTCTTTCCTGCCAGGTTCAGATCTTACCATGGTCAATAGCAAGGGCAAGTTGCTATCTGCTATTGCCTCTTTGATTACAAAAATTTGTGCCAGTGTCTAGGTGCCTCTGTTGCAGGTGACATGCTGCCAGAGGGAATGTGAGAGAAGACAATGGTGGGGAGGGTAAAGCAGTGAAGGAGGGTTCTCAGGCCTTAGGTGCTCAGCTGAAAAGGAAGCTACACACCACAGTGACTGCCGGGCCTGATGACGGGGGGGTATATGAGGGTCTGTGAAGAGGCCAGGCTCCAGCCTGACTTCCTAGAGAACTAGCAGATAATGTCTAGGTACAGTTTAGTGTCCTTACACAGCAAGTTGTCTTGCAGGTGGTGACTGAGACTGCAATGCCCCAGTGGCAAAGAAAAGAACTAGAGGCCATCCTTAAAGTGCTGCAGCGAACAGCTAACACGGCTGTCAAGAAACTGGAGATGAAGCAGGTACTGTGGCAGCAGCACGCTAACCTGCAGCCTGCTGATAGCACTGTGTGGCATATACCATCAGAGCTGGTGTCTCTTCACAAGCGCTTCACAGCCGCTTGGTCACTAGGGTCCCATTAGAAAGCAGGTACAATCACACACAGTGCAACACAAGCCCTGTGTTAGGTTGATTTCACTGGCATTAACCAGGGCCATCATTTAAAATGCAGTGAGTGACTGACTGGGCTTTTGACACTGCAGAATCCCTGTGTGTGTCTGCCTGTGAGGATGGAGAGCCCCACACCAGCACTTTTAGCAAACACCAACAGGCAGATAGGCATTGCCTCCTTGTTTATACATGGAGAAGGTGAGATGGCCCTGACAATGGGCTTTATGAAGTTATACAGTAAGATGGTGGCAGGACAGAGCATTTCTCCCGGCCATATGGATATTGCATTATTAAAAGCCCTTTGGAAGTGCTTATTGGTCACTTAGCGTTCTCAGCAAAAACCATCTTTTTCTTAAAGAAGGAGCATCTTGCCACAGAAGCCTTCCTGAGATATGTGGCAATGTGTGTGTCCAGGAGAGAGGCTGGGGAGTGAACGGGTCACTGTCTATTCCACTTTTGACAGGGGTTCATATCTGCTTGATTTTGAGGAAGGAGGGTTGTACAGGTCTCCATGTGGATATTTCAGTCTGCCAGTCCTACTTTGACTTGTGTTGACATACATGTCCCCTCTGTCCCACACAGCAGTACTTCCATTCCCTTTATATATATGTTGCATGCATAGATCCCCATTCAGCCCGCTCTGCCACCTATAGGCCCTCAAGTGCTGTTTGTTTCCTCTTCTAGGCTGAAGAGAAGGCACAAAGCCTGCTAGCAAAACACTGCAGCCAACCTGTCATCGTTGATACTGTCACAGCTGATTCCCTCTCTGTGAGTAACTGTAATTCTTACAAGGGTAGTTCTTGTTGGCCTCAGGTGCTGCATGCAGTAAGAGGGACCTGCTGGGCACATTTTTCTGCTGCATGCCAGTTACCTTTGCTGTAGCCTGACCCCTCTGCTCCCTGCCTTTCCTAGATCCTTATGAAGGTAGTGAACCAGCTATGTGACAAGTCTCCTGGCATATCAGTCCTGCTGCTCAGTCCTCAGGCTTCTGGTGAGGTGCTCTGTGCCTGTCAGGTGTCCAAGGTAAGCATAACCCTGCCTACAAGAGGGATTGGACCTGCTACTCAGCAGGTCCCAGTTGAGGCTTTTTCTGGGATTCTGCACAGTGTTGGAGGATAATCATACAGTGGGAGGACGTGAGATGACTGTACTGGGACCAGATAAGTTTTCTGTCTCTGCTGGGCACAGATATCTCTGGATGTTCCAGGCCATGTTTTCCCAGGGGTAAACATGTATTCCCCAGGGGCAAACAGTATTAACATGTATATTCAGCCTTTTCTGTCCTCACAGTCATGACTGCCTCAGGTTAGGGAGGGCCCAGGCTGGGTGAGGAAAGGATGTTGTTACCTTGCTCTATCCAGATTGCAGAGTGCTCACCAGTCTAAATGACTTTGCTCTGTGTCTGTTCCCCAGAATTGCCTCCCTGTGTTCTCTGCTGCTGACTGGGCTGTGGCTGTCTGTGCACAAATGGAAGGGAAGGCAGGAGGCTCTCCCGTCGTCGCTAAGGGCAGCGGAAATGCCAAGGGCATGCAGGGAGCCCTCACTACTGCACTGAAGTTTGCTCAGAGTAAACTGTGATGCTTTGGTGGCAGGACAGCTGTATGCACCCCAGCTGTGAGCTACGTGGACACTTGATGCAGAACACATATCCTGCTGATCTGAAAGGTTTAACAGCTCCCACACTGAGCATTGCTGCAACCAATGCATTGGAGAACTTGATTTCTGACCATCCAGGATCAGCAGAGACCCCACTCCTGATCCCACTGACAGAACAATGCTGCCTGTTGTCAGCATGAGCGTATGGGGATTGAGCCTGAGAAAGCATGAGTTGCAACAGCAGATCCTGCTTCTCCTGGAAGAGTGCAGTTCTTGCCACAAGACCAGCACAAATGTTCTGTGAGAGCATAGGGAGATGGCACAGTGTTATCCTAAAGCCATTAAAGGGTAGAGAGTGTCTGGTCCCCTGATGTTTCTTGTTAGCTGCACCTTCTAATTGTCCCTGCCTCCACCTCTTTGCTTTGGATGAATGTTCTTACCCTTGTTTCTTCCTGCCGCTCCCTTGTAACTCCCTCCTTCTCACACTGCCTTCTGGCTTCTTCCTTACCCGCACCTACCTAAAAACCACCATGAATGTGGTGAGCTGTGTGAATGGGGTTGCTGTGTTGAAGCATGGAACTCCCTGCAGCAGTTAGCTCCTTAGTCTTGAGGTGAGCAGGTACTCTCCTAAACTGGTTGTTTGTCACAAGCATTAGCAGACCCAACAAACTCAACTCATTGTTAGTGATATGTTGAGCTCCTGGCCAAAGCACCATTATTTTACATGCAGTATTGACCTAAATGAAGAGAGATCACAAACTGTAGCTGAGGCAAAAGTGCAACAGGATAGTGATACAAGCAGGTTTCACCCTGTGAGCAGCAGCAGCAGCCTCACAGGGATAGATTTCACCAGCAGGCAGGGTTGCCTGGCACTGTGGAGGGAGGTGGAGGTGGCAGTAGCTTCGAGCTTTTTGAGGAGAGGGGGAGGAGAGGTGGAAACAGTGATGCTGATGGATGGGGAGCAGGAAATGGCTGTCACATAAATAAGGATTAGCGAGGATGTAGTGGAGAATGGCTCAGTCTCCTAATGAGAGACTTACAACTTTGAGCTGTTTGCCTGAGGGGGAGAGGGTAGGATAGCTGCCATGAGCAGAGCTTCCTTTCCCGTCTTTCTTCAGTGAACAGCTCACCTGGGGAAAAAGAGAGATGGACTTGAAGGTATCGTTAGAGAGCAAGGGGATTTCTTCCCTATGTCAGTGGCTGTCCATCCCACAGTCTCATATGTTGTCCCTAAGGCTTCATGTGGCTCCTACTCGTCTTTGCAAAGTGCCAGGAGCTGATTTTGCACTTGGATAAGCGTCAGACATAAATGTGAGGACTCGGAGGCAGAAGGAATGGGAAGGCTCCCCACTGTCCCCTGCTCCCCCAAAGCACTGACTGCTGCAGCAAGAGCATAGGCCTTCAGCTTTTCATTCAGTAAATGCTGCTTCCAGCTAAGGAGCTTAAAGCAGGGCTTGCTGCAAAGGGGACTGTGAGCCAAGGTTCTGCTGCCAAGAGTTCAGCCATCCCCCTGTCAGTGGGCATGTTAGTGCTCGCCCCAGACTGCACCTCTGTTCCTGTATGCTGTAGCAGAGCCAGCTGAGTGCTTTTTCAAGTTTCTTTATGTTTCTGGATGCAGTGGTCCTCATAACATGTCTGCAAGAAACCTGAACACAGGAGAGAGTTGGAACATCCAGTTCAGTACTTCGGGGCCTTGTGACGAGGCTCGTGTAGGGTTTGTGGAGTCCGAGGGGATGGTTCATGCTGTCAGCTGAAAGCAACATTGATGCCTGGTGTTGCACAGCTCCTGTGTTTCACTTGGGCCACAGTGGTACCAGATGTGGGGAGGGGAAGGGGTGCTCTAGCTTACTGGGAAAGCACCCTCCTTGGCTGCTTTTTGTGTTGCTGTATAAATAGCTGCTACAGGAGATAATGTCTCCTTTCGGTATTGGAGAGTAGGTGTGAGGAGGAGGAGGAGAGGAATACTGGGTTAAGCAGCTCCTGCACCATGCTACAAAAGCAGAGCCTCCAGCAGCAGCCTCACAAAATTTAACCCCCTTTGGCCTGATTATTAGTTTAAAAACTACTGACCCCTTTTAGACTTCTGCTCAGCCAGGGCACTCTTGGAGGGACCCTTCAGTTTGGAGCCCATTTTCTTCTCATTTGCTGCTCTTGACCTTTCTGGGCATTGAATTCAGAATTTCCCTTCCTCTTTCTGAGGCTGCAATGATTTACGAGGTCACTGCATAACCAAATCATGATCTGACTAGATCTCATGAGCTCAGCAGCACTAAACCTGCTCTGTAATTGAAGGTGAAAAAGGATCCTGTCCTACAAAAGAGTAGTTCTGTGGAGGCACCTGTGGTGCCTGTATCACCCCAGGCTGGTAAATGGGTCATTGCAGTAGCAGTTCTGGGTTTTGGGCCATGGTCATACGAGGCTATCACTGGTCCTGGGAGAGAGCACTTCCTGCTGGTCTCCTGATGAACCCCCATTGCACAGACTTACATCCTGTCCTCCCCTTTCCCTCCCACACAAGGGCAGTGCATTCGCATCCTGTGCTGCAGCACAGTAGCTGCCACATTTCTGCCTGGGATGCTCTGTGTTTAGAGGCAGATCAAGCAGCGCTCAGCTGGGAGGGCTCTGGGGAATGAAACACAGGGTTTAAATATAGTTCTGTGGCCAGAATAGTAGCCTACATTCTCTTACAGTCATCAAGGACCTACGGGGTGAGCAGTACCCTGGGCACACATTGGCAACTCCAAACGCACACTGGCAGAAGGGAAGGCAGGAAGCGGGAAACTCATTAAGAGACAACGGTATTTTTGCCGTGAGCAGGTGCTGTCAGGTTGGCAACACCTCCGTAAGTCCAGATGGACCCCGAGGTCCCTTAAGGGCACATGCAATGCAAGGGCTTGCCAGCCCCAATCACAAGCAACTACCTGGCTTCAGCAAAAGGAGAGCAGCAAGTACTGGCTTGCCTTTTTTCACCCCACTTTGCTTCAGGAGCATCACTCTCTCGATAGCCTGGGCTGCAAAGTGAGAAGGTGCCACTGCCACCCGGACCTGGGGCAGGCTGCTGCAACTGGGACTTGTTCCAGGGAGGTGCGGGGATCTTAGCAGTGGTAGCAGAGCTGAGCCACACACTGCTCTCTCCTCCCACAGCAGCCAGGCAACTCACGCCACGCAGCACTCATGCACAGCACACACAAGGCTGCAGTAGTGAACCGCAGACCCAGAGCACTCATGGTGAGGTGGGACATCCCATCCCGCAGGAGCAACTCAGGGCCACCTGGAGCTGGAGCTGCCTCTCACCTTCTGCAGCCCAGCTGCCTGGGAAAGGAGAGAATGGCTTTGCACTAGAGCTGAGGGACAGGCAGGTTGCTAGGGCATGTGAGCAGCGCCCATGGCTGAATCCCGCCTCTGTCCCTGGGTTCCCGGCTCCGGGGAAGCATTGCTGGAGCCGGACCACGTTTCCAACACAGCAGAACGCTGTCCGCAGCGGCTAGCCGACAGCCCGAGGAGGCAGCAGAGGCAATTCAGGAGGGATCCGCAGCTCCCTCTCCTCTGCTGCGTGCCCTTCACAACCAGCCGGCTCCTGCGCGGCAGCGCCGGCGCCCTTCAGTCAGCCTGGATTACAGCTGTGTTTCTGCCGCTTGCAGGGAGGCGCGATTTGCTCAGCTGCAACACAGACACTTCTGCTCCAGAGAGCACCAGCACAAGCCGCAGGGCTGGGAGAAGGGGGCTCCCTCTCCATCCTCCCCACCACCAGCTCCACCACCTGCCCTACTGCTGTCAGGAGCGGCCCGCTACTGAGCCCACCCTCCTGAGCTGCGCACAGCCTACTGGAGGGAAATCAAGGGATGAATTTTGATTGACTTATGCCGTTCTGGGGCTTAGTCTACTGGAGAAGGCCCAGGATGTCAGCACACCACTCTGTTTGCATCTAGATCCACCATTCAGACAGCCGCTCACTGTGGCATTCACTACACACTGCACTCATGCAATCAGATCAGGCTCCCAGTGGGAAGATGGGCAAAGCTACACTCATGTCCAGCCCCAGACTTAGGGGTGCTGCTGCCCACCATGTGAAATGGCTCCCTTGAGACTGGAGAGAGGATGGAAGGAGACCATGTCCTGCAAAGTCTGCTCCTGGGGAGCCTGAAATGAGCTCCATCTTGCCTGAGTCCATATTGCACCCAACGCCCGAGTGTCGCTTTTGCAAGCTGGGGAGCTTCACACTAAGTTTTGAAGTCCTGTCATCCACAGTCACTTAAGACTCCCATGGAGGCTGTCAACCTCAAAGTCCTTCTGTGATTCCAGTCCAAAACCTTTCCTGTGTTTTCAGCTGGCTGTGGGATCCCTATCCCAGAGCTATTGCCATCAGATAGTCTGGTCTTCCTGGGATGCTCCAGCCCAAGTGCCTGAGGCTACACAGACATTGGGTTACTATTCCAGTCCCCAGTCAAGATTGATACATCTCCTTCTAGTCCTTGTCCAGCCTCATTTCATGCGCTTCCTGGGCTTGAGCCCCTGGAAGGGGAAGATGAATCTGTGCCTACATAGACCTTCTTTTCACATGGTGAAGAATTATTTACACTCGGGTTGGGATTTGCTGCTCTACTAATTTTGTTGTCTCCTCGTTTGTCTGTTTGTCCCACATTTCTGATGGCATTTCCCTCCCTCCCCTTTCTTTCCCTCACTGCCCCCTCTTGCGAGTGTTTTTCCTCCCTCTTCTTCCTCCTCGTCATCCCATCTGGCCAGGTTATGCAGAGGCAAGAAGAAGACACACAAGGAAGATAATCCATTGACTCCAATATCACTGAGTTTTACAGAGAAAGGGGCAAGAGGTGCCAAAGTCAATGACCTTTAAAACAAGTGAGTCTCAGGTTCCCTCCCCCTCCCGGCAGCTGCTCCTCTGCTCCGCTGCAACCTTCTTCTCCCTGCCCCAGCATTTATTTATAAGTACCATCAATAATTAAGGACCTGCCTGCCTGCTTGCCTCGGCAATGGTGTTGACAGAGGCAGCTCTGATGTGTCCTGGCTTGGCATGGCTGCTTTGCTCACTTGGACTTTCAATTTTCTTCCCCTGCTTGTTAGAAACACAGGAATCGCCCACCTGGAACAGACCAGAGGCCCGGAGAGCCAGGATTGCTCCCTGCAGAGGGGCTGGTCTCCCTGAGAGCGACCCAAGAGCTGCTGGGTCTCACAGCCCCAGAGCAGCAGCATGGGATGGGATGGGATGGGATGGGATGGGATGGGATGGGATGGGA
>WYDI02015310.1:0-24738 GCA_009867235.2 Psittacus erithacus
TCCACACAGGAGGTGCTCCAGTCCCCTGATCATCCTCGTGGCCTCCTCTGGACTTGTTCCAACAGTTCCATGTCCTTTCCATGTTGAGGACACCAGAACTGCACACAATGCTCCAAGTGAGGTGTCACGAGAGCAGAGCAGAGGGGCAGGATCAGCTCCTTCGCCCTGCTGGTCACGCTCCTCTGGATGCAGCCCAGGATACGGTTGGTTTCTGGGCTGCGAGCGCACACTGAAGCCGGCTCATGTTTGGTTTCTCATCAACCAACACCCCCCAGTCCTTCTCCGCAGGGCTGCTCTGAATCTCTTCTCTGCCCAACCTGGAGCTGTGCCTGGGATTGTCCCGACCCAGGTGTAGAACCTTGCACTTGGCATGGTTAAACTTCATCAGGTTGGCAACAGCCCAGCTCACAAGCGTGTCAAGGTCCCTCTGGATGGCATTCCTTCCCTCCAGCGTATCAGCCGTCACTTCTCTGTGTTTCACAGGCTTTGCTCACAGGAGCACGCAGATTCCCCCAATAGGCTTACGGAGCCAGAGAGCAGACCTGCGGCAGCTCAAGCCTCATCTCTCCACCTCCTACCGCTCCCCAGACAGCGCAGACACCGCGCAGCTCGTGGCACCGCAGGCACCTCCCTCATCGCGCTTAAGAACAGAAACTGCACTTCACATAAGCAGCTCCCTCCAACCAAAGGGGAAACTCAGCCCGCAGTGCCCATTGCACAGTTGGTGTTTACACACTCCAGCTCTGTGCTCGCCGCACAAACCACCAGTGAAGATAGGAACTGCTTAACAACCAACAGCCCATGGGAGGATTTGCAGAACATCCGTGGCGCAAAGGGAAAAGCCACACAGTCACCCATTTGTGCTGCCCGCGGTCCAAAGGCCACCTGAGCGCATCTGCCCGGCAGCTATGGCACGGGGGGGAAAGCTGTTTCTCCGAAGCCAGGGCAGCTTTCCAAGGGGTGGACGAGCAGGGCAGCAGCCTTATCTCAACCACAGAGCAACATCTGCCATTACGCTGCAGTTTGCATCGCCTTTAAACCAAACACAAAGCAAAACCAGAGCCAAGGCGAGCGCCCAAGGCCTGGATCGCCCAGCAAGGACCTGCCCAAGGGAATGGGACAGGCGAGCTGGGGCAAGATTCTGCACAACGAGGAAAACAAAGCAGCATTTGGGTTATTTGAGCCTTGGTTACAGCCAGTCTCTGCACCAGGGCATCGCCTTGCAAATTTCTGCCCTCCCTTCCAGCCATGGACTAGATACAGTTCAAGGCTTAGGCTCCTTCGTTTTGTGGGGGAGGCATTTAGTGTCTGTATTTAAAATCCCCTCTTCCAACTAATCCAAGGTGTGACTTTCTCCTTTAATTAAGGTGCTGCTTATCATCTAATACAGATCCTGCCGAGTGGGGAATCTGCCTATTTCTGGCACCAGCATACACAGCAACCTGCAGGTGACGACGCAAGAGCATGGCCCATGTGGCTGGGCTTGGGTTTGTTGCAGGGGCAAGAAATGGCAGGACCAACCGGTTTGCAGCATTTCCTGGTTGCACTATTCCCAGTCCCTGTGTTCCAGTGCTAATTAAAACATTATCCTGATCGCAGCTGAACCAAGTTCATTTTCTGCCTAGCAGCTGGTGCAGGGCTGTGTTCTCAGCTTTAGCCTGAGAACAACACCGGTAACACACCAATGATTTAGTCGCATCTACCCTCATCAAGGACTTTTCAGTCTCATGCTCTGCCAAGTGAGGAGGAACACAAGAAGCCAGGAGAGAGCAGAGACAGGACACCTGAACTATCCAAAGGGATATTCCATCCTACAGCACCTCATGCCCAATATAGAAACTGGGGGGAGTTGGATCGCTGCTCAGGTCAGGCTGGGTATGGGTCAGCGGGTGCTGAGCCATGGGACTGTGCATCTCTGATGTTAGTTGGGGTTGTTTTGTTTGTTTGATCTCTCTCTCTTATTTCCCTTTTCCTTATTACTACTATGCCTTAATTATTAAACTGTTCTTATCTCAACCCACAGGTTTTACTTCCCTTCTGATCTTTAGCTGCCAGATGGAGTTAAAACCACAACAAACATGCAAAACGCTACTACATTTCTGTACTATGCCCAAGTAACAGTGGTTCCTGAGCTGTATTCTAAGGTTCCTCAGGGCACACAAGAGCAGCAGGCCACTGTCCCTCACAAACCTCCTACTATTTACACCTGGTTGAGGTCCCAACAGCCAGTACACGCCTGCTCCCTCCACCAGCTCCAGCCAAAGCCAGCAGCACTTGGTCCAGGAGTGCCAGAGGGAAACAGGGCAGAGCATACATTCACCATCGGTCCTCTGCACAGGGGCCTGTGGCACAACAGCTTTCACCCACAGAACAAGGGCTGGGGGCTTTCTGGGTGAAATCCTGCTCCAGCACACACAGGAGCTAGAGGGGAAAGACTCATTCCAGCACCCAGGGCAGCAGCAGCATCTATTTGCATCCTCAGTAGTACTAGTAGTAGATTTGCTTACAGCCCATGGTGGTGCTCAGTGTGTTTCTAATAACTTCTGGTACACACTGAATACAAGAATTATAGAATCGTGCTTTTCGTCTTTAATCTCCTCTTTGGAAATGAGGTACAGCCACAAGAACAGCATTTTGATTCTTAAAAAGGCTCAGCAGAAAGCACAGGGTCCACATAGACATGGCTCACCTCAGGTGGTCTGGCACTGCTAGTACCCCAAGAAGATGAGTGGCACAGCTATTAACCAACCTAGCATCTTCTATAAGCTGAGGACAACCTACAGGATGACTGTGAAGTGCTACAGCTTACTTCTGCCCTAAGCACAGCAAACAAACTCCTGTGCAGCTCTGCTGACAGCCAGAGGACATTGCACTGGCTGAGAAGAAAGCATTTCTCTGGATAAAGCTCAACAACTTCATTGAAAATCAGTTTTTATTTCAAAAACAGTCATGAACTGAAATTGCACAATTTTCCTCATTATAAATTCTTTGTAAAATATATTTTACAGTTTTTAAAAGAAAGATTTGAAAAAGAAATCTTTTCCAAGTGCTGAAGAAGTCTCCTGACTTTGTGTCACGCTGGTGAGGAACTCCAGAGCTGCTACAACAATGTGATTTATCAAAGGTCGTAAGACAAAGACCCCAGACAACAAAAACCAAACAGAACACAGACTCAAGGACTACCATTCAGTGTTAACCAAGGAAACACTCCACAGCAAGGCAAAGCACCAAGAGGGGGATTTCAGCTACCCCCCCCCTTTAAAGTGGCCATCAGTGCAAAGAAACACTTGGGAAGTCAAAACACCCATTTCCTGCGCCATTCACACCTTGCTGCACTGCAGGCAGGCAGCACATTCAGTGTTCAGCTTTTGAAATACTTCAGAGAATCAGATGATTTGCAAAGCACCTTAAGGAGAAAGCTAAGTGTTATTGTGTAGTAAACGCACACTCAAGCTAACAGCTGATTCTGACTTCTGGCGGGGTAAGAGAGGAGGAAGTTGGCAAGGTATTTTTAAAAAGCTCCCAAGTTCAACATGGAAAAACTCTATGCCCTCTACAAACTCTACTCATCAAATGCCCATGCTGAGATAAATGTAAGTACTGTGAAACACTGTTGGCACAGACAGTGAGCGGTTTGTTTTCCTTTCAGTAACAAGCCAAGGCTTCAGTTGTACTGAACTCGGTTAAAATGAGAACACACACATCTCTGTTTGCAGAGCACAAGAAAAAATAGATCTCTCCTTATGGTTACTCACAGATAGGCTCCAAGTCTTCTACAGACTAAGCTCACTGCAGGGAAGGAGCAACACTGGGACATCTATAGAGGCGACAGGCTGTGTGTTCAGTATGATGCAGTCACCTCTCCATCGCTGCCCATTTACACTGGAACTCTAGCGCTCTGCTGTAGTCTTCTGAAAGTTACTTCTATAGCACCTTCTGAACAACAAACATTGCTTTGAGGCAGCAAAGTGTATCATCTGAGAATCACTGTTTATGACAACTTCAGGTTGTGAAGTGAAGCCAAGGTGTAGTGAAGCAAAATAGCAAGAATTAAGGACTAAGGCTCCCTAAGTAACTGCCATCAGCTCTACACACCACCAGGCAAGAGCCAACTGTAAAGCCTCAGAAGTTTGCCAGAATCAGAATCCTTTGCTTTTGGAAGAACAAAAAGTTATGTTTTAGGCAGGATAAACAATGACCAACCAGAACTGCTCTCACAGCACTAAGAGAAGTAAATTACACAGGGAAATACAACAGTTTCCAGGTCAATTTTGGGGAAAGAGAAAAGAAACCCAGAACACACCAGGTTGATTTTGTGAAGAAAATTGGCCTTTGTTGTTGCTTTAAAGGCAATTCTTTAAGACTCTACATTTTCCCAAAAGGTCAAATTGATGAGAGATGTCATAGTCCTCTCTCGGCATATCAGTCTGCTTCTGTGGAATAAGAGCTGAGGACAAGCAGCCTTTCAACTACTTCGAAGCTATCTCTCCCCATCTGTGCTTTTAAGTAAATATTACTTCTTTAAAAGGAAGAAAGCTAACTGAAAAAAAAGAGCCAAGGTTGCCACACAAATGGGAGATACCTCTCATGTACTGGTTACTGAATAGGTGTGTGCTACAAGACAAACAGTCACGCCTTTACCTCCTCCTCACTACCATGTTAGAGGTAGTGCCAGAAAGGAAGAGGCCATGACCATTATCCCTAGTCAGATCCAGTTAATGGGAAAACCACCACCATATTTTAAAGAGCCTTAAAAAGAACACTCTATGCTGCTGGATTCCCTCATCCACTTTCCATAAACTAAGCCCAAAGTACTCCTTTTATAAATCCTCAAAGTGCTATTGAATTATAGATATGGGAGTAGAGAGCATGTGTGAAAGTGTAAATTAGCTGATTAATCAAGTGTTTGATCACTAGGAGAAAGCAAAATTGAGTGATTAATGAGCAAGGCAACATGCTAGCACCCAACTGCATACGGTTCTGACTCCCTCAGTGACAAGCTCATGAAGCTGCAAGTGCTCAGCATGGCCACATCAGCACTTTGAGAACTGCTGAGCTCCTTGCATTGCAATTTCTCTTTGTCAAGTCTCAGACCCTCTCTGACATTAGATAACAAAAATAAATAATCAAGTCATTCAGGCCTGAAGGAGGAGGAATGCTTCTCATCTATCTTCATCTTGTTTTCTAGCAGACCCCAATCATGCAGACCCACACCAAATAATTTAAGCGGCATACACTCCCAGTCACTCATATACATAAATATATACACAGAATTACTTTACAAAGTCTGAAGATTTGCACTACCAGCATGCAAATCTTTTTTCCATTAGAGTTCCTGATACTCACATAGGAAACTGGAATGTATGAAATACTCCGTGACATAGTGCTAGAAGTCTCGGCTCTTAAGACATCCTGCTGCCAGAATACAGCAACAAACACTGTCACATCTTACACCTGCATGTAACATCCTGGTATTATACACATCAACATACAACAGCCACCTCAACACTCGTATCACGAGACTCAAAAGAGATTCATTTGGTAGAAACTACACCCTGCAGGCTGGAGTTCAGGCTCATTTCTTTTACTGCTGTTAAGCTGCACTATCAGTTCAGTGAGAAGCAGCTCTATCAGGACACACGCACACAACTGGGCCCCCGTCACGTGTCCCAGCTGCTGTCCTTAAAAGCTATGTTGACTAATCGAAGCTCCAGCTCAAAGGCATCGGGGCGGTCCTGGGGATTGGCAGCCAGCATCTCCTTCAGCAGCCGTTTCATTTGAGCGTTCATGGACTTTTTCTTCACAGGGATGAGCAGCTCCATTTTTGGGTTCTCCAGGAGGGCCTCTCCAACGGGCACAATCGCTGTCCCCTGCTTGACGTAACTCCCAAGGAGCTCTTTCTTTGTTTCTGTATCTATAAACGTGATTCTTTCCAGCATTGCCCAGATTATAATCCCCAATGCAAAGATGTCTGCTTTGGCAGTGTAGTGTCCTTCCCAGACCTCAGGGGCCATATAGAAGTCAGTCCCACATGCGGTTGATAGAAAACACTTATTTACATTGACTGGCTCCTCAGCATTCTGTCCTGAGGCTGAGCATACTTTACTCAGCCCAAAATCAGCCACTTTCAGGGTAGGCTCCAAGTCACTTGCATCCATCCTGCTCTGAGATATCAGAATATTGTCAGGTTTGAGATCACGATGAATGATCTGATTTTTGTGCAGGAATGCCAGGGCGCTGCTAAGCTGAAGCATGAAGCTGGTGTTGGTCTTGCGGTTTGGCTTTCGGGACAACAGATACTCGTTCATGTCTCCTCCATCACAGAAATCCATTACAAACCAGAGGTAATAAACACTCCTGGGGTCAAAGACTATTTCTCCTTTTAATGAGGTCTCTACAAGCTGCAACAAGGAAAAGAAATATCATAACTACCTGATGATCACAAGAATGTAAAGATATGATGGAAAAACGCGTGAAGTTTGGATCCTCCTCTCAATAGTCCAGAGAGGAAGATACTTCAAGTGGTGAAAAGAAAAATTCATGCCAAATTTCTGATTTAAAAACCTAAAAGTCGCAGTGTTTGACAGCCTCCTCATTTTCATGCAGACGAAGCATATCAAGCTCATGCTCCTGCCCAGAAGCTGAAGCTAGGCCCAGATAACTATTCTGAAAGACACTCAGTGACCATTGCACTCCCATCTGCTCCAGCTGGACAGTGTCCCTGCCCGACAAAGCCTGTCCCACCCATCTGGTCAACAACTTTAACATATAAGCAAAGTCTTAACAAGCAACTGAATGATGCCAAGGGCTTGTCCGCTCCACAACAGGTTTTTAAAGATTGTTCCCCATTCCTTGCACAGGAATGTATCCTAGCAAGCATTAACACAGGATCCCTTCCCTCAGGAGAATGCTAATCTACAGGCACAGCTGCTGCAGTAACAGCTCTCCCACCATCATAATCCATTAGCTGTTTTCTAGAACATAAGTAGTGAGTAGCCTGAGCAGCCAGTTCTAACAGCTGCTTCAAACAAAAAGCAAAGTAAAACCAGCAATCAGTTTTACTAATCCCATTTACACAAGTTCACATTTGCCTCTTCAGCTCCTCTGGGGTGGCTCTAAGCAGCAGGTAAGTCCTGATGAGAGTCTTGCAATTATTTGTTAGTAGCAACCAATGTATATGAAACCAAACATAGCTCTGACAGGCTTGCAAAAGTTGAGGTAGCTATTAATGTTTTGAGCAACATTTTAAAGTGCTTTGAAGAAGTGACCGTTTCCATCCAAGAGCAACATTCCTAGCAATTTATAGCTATCTGACTGCTAGCATAACTAGTACCCAAACCGGACCAACTTAAAACAGTAAATCCAGGTTAGAACTAGAAAACAACCTCTTTAAGAGCTACAGTCAGTAACAGAGGTGAAGGTATCACAGGACAGCAGGGTGTCCCCTCTGCCAAGCAAGGGCCAAGCCATAGCTCTTCCTCCCACAACTTTACAGAAGATGTAATTGCATCTTAGGTCAGCCTTAAGACTCCACTAGCATATCCGTGCCAGCTGCAAAGCACTACCAGATCAGGCTGGTCTAGGGCTTTCACTTCACTTAGTTCAGCTGACACCAGCTAAGCATCTGCCCCACAGTCCTTCACGAGACACCAATATCCCTTTCCCCAGGCAGCCTCCTCACACACACCAGTGCAGCTCTGTAATGCACTACTTCTCCCACCTGGGGTAGGGAGAGTAGAGAGCAGCCAAGCGAGATCTGATTTTCTCTATTTCAGCACATTCTATTCTAAAGTGATACCAGCCTTGTCAGAGTCAGCTCTGCCTTCCACTCCTCTCTGCTCTGTACAGCTTGCACCTGACATGGGTGAGATTTACATGCTGCATTGTTAACAGGAACTACCATCAAAAGCCAATGCTGCAGGTGACCTGGAAGCTCTTCCCCACCTTCCACTCTGGGGGGTTTTAAAGTTTCTCTGTGTACCAGTGTCCACATCTCTCACAGATCCACTAAGGACTAGGAAGGTAAGACACTAATATCTCCCGCATGAGCTGGCCAGTATTATCTCACCCTAATCCCTTCATGAAAGCAGGTCAGTAACAACTACCAAGCTACAGCAAGTGTACAAAGGCAAGAATCCTCTTTCTCAGGCTTGTAGAGCACTCGGCACAACAGGATCCGGACAGCCATGAAGGGCTGTCAGATGAATGCTCACCAACAAAAGGCCCTACATTAGACATGCAAGAATGACGACAGAAACTGAAATGATAAAAGCTGACTGGGGATGACACAATAAACATTGAGCAGGCTCATGACTTTTTAAACCAGAGACATAAATTCCTGCCGGGGAAGACAAGAGATGGGGCAGCTCCTCAACAAGGGAATGAATCCGATTATCTTTCAAAGTCTTTCCAGAACTGCTTATTCTTCAACAATCTGCATCTTCAAACTTAAAGAACACTTCCAGTAGCCAAATAAGGGGAGTGAAATTTATTCCCTTACTTATCACACCTTTACCTCTCCTTGAAGATATTAATAGTTATTCAAAACCAGAAAATGGCTCACCATATGCTGCCAACTGCTGATCATTTCTGAAAGAATTTCAAGTGCTTGCTTCCTAAATCAAGACTGTTACTTCCTCTTCCAAGGACATTCAAGATTAAGAAATTCTTCAGGGCAGTCTCCCAAGACATACCTGCTCATTAACCCTGCAGCAGGCCTCCTATTGAGGAATACAACAGCCTGTACCTTCCTTGTGCTTTACCTGTGGTGCTTCCTCAAATTATCAAAGCAGATTTGCATTTAACCTCCCCCCCGCAGCCTTCTGGAGTGGCACTGGCTTCACATTACAACATACAGGCAACTGTTCAATAGACAGGCTCTTTTAAAAAGGCGTCATTATTTTGGGGTGTCAACAATGCAGACAATACGCTCTCCTAACTATGAACACCTCAAAAAACCCCAGAGATCTTAGCTACCCACCTCCTTCCCTCCCAGCTACACGTTCAGAATCATTACTTTCACCCCATTACCTCAGCTTCATGTACCTGTAAATAAAGGGAGGAACTGGAGCCATGGGACATCTTCTGCACCATACCATCTTTCTGCAAGATGCACTCCTCCAGGTGAATGACGTTGGGATGTTGGCTCTTGATACTGCTAAGTGCCCAGAACTCACGCAGAGCTAGTTCCACGTTCTCTGGAGCATGGCACCGAATCTTTTTCACCGCAACCCGTGCAGAGGTCTTCCTGACGACTGCTTCGTACACCACACCATAACTGCCACGACCAACCTCCCGTATTAGATCGTACTTAGGCTGGCTACTCACCATCTTCAAGACCAAGGGTTCTGGGGAAGGGGGGAAAAACCCACAGAACTAAAACTTATGAACAAGAACTGGGCTGTATTTTCCCCCATATGGTTTGGTGCAGCAATATGAGGCCTACCAAAACCCTGCCACTAGTAGAAGAATGCCTCAGAGCATTACACTGATGCTGCATCCAAGTGCTAAAACATTTCAGAAGCTCCTCTGTAAACCTGTACCTGTTGCCATGGACTAGTGAAAAGTGAAATGACATCATTTTGCTGGGATGACCAGCATTTCAAATACAGCCCAGTTTTCAAGGTGGCAACAATTCAAACCTAGACTTGCATTGCACTGAGACAGGACTATCCCATATGCTCCTGCTCTTTTCTCTCAGTGTCTTCTGTGAGCATCTGCAGGAATAATAGTATGGTACCATGCTCTCCATTGATGCCTGGAAGAGCAAGAAGCTCTAGTTGAAGTCTGTGGGCAAGCAGTAACAGATCTGATTGACGCTGCCTGTTATGGAGATGACTGGGGAAATAAATGTTTCTGGTATAATTTAATCATTAAATTCTTTCACTGATACCAAGACAAGCAGATGCTTTGGACTGCTTCTGGTTTTTGGTATCACTATGATTTTTCACCAAGTCTCCTCTGATTGAGGAGTCTACGGCTGCAGAAGCTTTAAAGGGTAACTGATTGCAGAAGCTTGTGCCCTGCATCTGACTTTCACTTCTGCTCAACAGTGCGAGGACAAAAGCTAAGATATTGCTCTGTAAGTAAAATGAGACACAGACTCAAACAAAAGCCACCAAACACTGCTGTAGATTCATGACCCTCTCTACACACTTCCCTGCAAGATCACAAAGCAAAACCACACCATCATCACCTTCACACAACCAAACCAAAAAGGGACAGACTATAGACGGGGGGGGGGGAAACGCTTGGCCAGCCAGTTATCACTGGGCAAACAGAGCAAAACACAACATAAATAAAGCACAACTAAAAGGGTCTGTGACACTGCCAGTGATAAATGGAATTCCCTTTATGTCAGTAAAGCAGGCAATAGGAAACACATCAAAAGAGCCTGTTCAAGTATCTCCACTGGTTTAGGAACTTATTTTTCTTTAAGAAAAAAAATAAAAAAGGGAAAAAGAGAGAGAAAAAAAAAGGTATCATCAGCCTCAGGGTAACACCACACACACATCGTAACCTTCCACAAAACCCTGCAGTACACACGCATGAGAGCATCACCATGAGATTCTGCTCACCGGCTGCACGGAGCCTGCACCTGCGAGGCACAGATTAAGATTACAGCCTCAACATTAAACTGTGGTGGGCCAAAGCCGCTCCCATGCAGGGGAGAAGAGCAGGCTCTGTACTCTCACCAGCAGCCAAAAAATCCCTGAGGAAAAGACTGCTTTACACCCTCACATCAAGCTCAAAACGAGCACAAACCGGCCCCCCCGTGCTAAGAGTCGGTTGCTGCGTGCTGTTACCAAGCACTGCGCCAAGCGTCGGGGTTGCTACTGCCTCCCTTCACCCCCACAGCGGGCTCGGCTGCTCTGGAAGCACCACCGCGGTTCTTGCCTAAGACCACGGTAAATGCCGCCTGCTCCCCAGGGCAGCGACCCGGGCAGCCCGTGCAGGGCCCCAGCAGCAGGGATGGGCCCAGGCCAGGCAAAGCAAACAGGCCAGGCCCGCTGCAGCCGGTAACGCTTTCCCTGCCGCGTTAGCAACGCCGACAACGAAACAAACCACACACCCCCCGCCCCGCTCCTGCAGGGAGGCCCTGGAGCTGCCGTCACACCGGGAGCCCACCTGCACTAAGGGGACCCGGCTCCAGAGGGCAATCACCGAGGCACCGCTCGCTCCAGGCGGAGGCCGGCAGCGGGGCCTACACCCCGCCAGGCGCGGCCCGAGAGGCAGCGGCCCCGCTGCACCCCGCCGGCCTCGGCGGCTCCCGGGGCCCCCGCAGCGCCCCGCGCACACCTGCAGCGGAGGCACCGCCCGTGCGGGCCCGGCGCGGCCCCAACTGTGACGCGCGGGAGCGACCGCTCGGCCTCGGTGTCGGGTCGGCCCCGTCCCCCGCCCCGGGCCGGGCCAAGCACCACGTTACCTCCGCGCCGCTGCCGCGCCGCCGCCGCCCGGCCGCCATTATAGAGCTCCCCTCCCCTGCGCCGCCGCGGCCACGCCCCCTCGCGGCCGCTGCGCCCTCTGATTGGTCTGTGCAGGCCCACGCGGCTCGGTTGCTCCCGGCTTCGAGCTGCTCCGCATGGCGTCCCTCTGGGTCCCGCTCTGCCCCGCAGTATTTGGCTCTGTCCCGCACTGTCCCGCTCTGTCCCACACTATGTCGTTCTATCCCGCTCTGTCCCACACTATGTCGTTCTATCCCGCTCTGTCCCACACTATGCCACTCTATCCCGCTCTGTCCTGCTCTGTCCCGCACTATCCCGCTCTCTCCTGCTCTGTCCTGCTCTATCACGCAGTATGCCGCCCTATCCCGCTCTATCCTGCTCTCTCCTGCTCTGTCCTGCTCTATCCCGCACTATGCCGCTCTATCCCGCCCTGTGCCGCTTTATCCCACTCTATCCCGCTCTGTCCCGGACTATGCTGCTCTATCCCGCACTGTGCCGCTTTATCCCACTCTATCCCGCTCTGTCCCGGACTATGCCGCTCTATCCCGCACTGTGCCGCTTTATCCCACTCTATCCCGCTCTGTCCCGGACTATGCCGCTCTATCCCGCACTATCCCGCACTGTCCAGCTCTGTCCCGCTCTCCGCCGCGGTCCCTTTCCCCGCAGGCTGTAAGTGCACCCCATGAACAGGAACGGGGGGTGCAGCGCTGCTGCCATGGCCCCGCTGTCTGCTCCACCCCTTCATTGCCCAGCCATCACCGGGGGAGAAGCCAGGGCCGTCCTCTGCTGGGAGCCCTGTGGGAGCCAAGTGGAATCCATTCAGAGACACTGCCACCGGAGCAACACGCTCCCATGCTGCTCCCGGGTCCATCGGGAACAAGCCTGATGCTGATCAGTTTTCAGGCCCCTGCTTAAGCTGCCCCAAGCCAATTAGGGGGCATCAAGCCCCTTGTGGGTTCCGAAAGCTGATTAGAACATCACAACCCCTCCATTACAACGAATCCCCTTAACCGAGTCCAGAAGCAATTAGTTAATCAATGCCACCCCCTGGCAGGGCCAGCTTGTGGGTATGGGAATGGGTGCACGTAAGGGTGCCCCGCTCCTGCCTGCAGTCAGCAGCCAGCTCCCACAGTGCCATGCAGGTGTCCGCCAGCCCTGCCTGCGTGCCAGCTCCTCCTGGAAGAGCTCCAAGTGCGGAAACAGGGACAGTTTTGCAAGATGTGCTTGGCTGGTCCCAGCACGGTCACTTGATGACACGTGAGCCTGCCCGGAAGGAGCACCCAAAACAACCGCGGGGCTGCCCTGCCCTGGAAGGGGGCTGGATGCAGCCAAAACAGGCTCTGTGCACCCATGCGCTTGTGTGCCTTGCACCCATGAACCCCTGCACCCATGCGTCCCTGCACACCTACACCTATGTACTTACGGACCCGTGCACACGTGCATTCCTGAACCTGGGCATCCATGTACCCATGCATCCTGCGCCCATGAACCCCTACACCCATGCACCCATGATCCCTGCATACTCATGCAGCTGTGCACTTTCTACCCTTGCATCCTTGTACCCCTGCACATCTGGATCCATGCACCCATGCGCCCATGTACCCATGCAGCCCAGCACCCCTTGCCTCCTGCCCGCCGTCACTGTAGGTGCAGCAGCAGCCACCACCCCTCATCACCCTGTCCCCCCACCAGCATGACCCAGAAGCAGCAGCACAACACCCCTGGCTCCTCATGCAGCATATTTAGAGGGCTCCTGCAGGCCGGTGCTGGCATTTGGCACGACACCTTGTTTATCACTGCAGCAGCCACGTGCGCTGGGTGCTGGTCCTGAGGGGCTGTGTCTGGGGCAGGTTTTGCAAGCAAGCAGAAGGGCTGGCTGTGTCATGGCAATGCATGGCAGTAGAGGGGGCATCCTGTAGCTCCCCCTGCATAATACAGAAGGATATAGAAGAATACAGGGAATACAGAAGAGCCCCCCTATCCCTGCCCGGGATAGGAAGTGGGGGGAACCTGGTGCATGTGCCAGGCATGGGGTCTGCATCTCCCTGGTGCTGCCTTTCTCCTCCAAGCACAGCCTCAGCACCGTGATGAGGCTGCTTTTGTGCCCAAAGAGTGGTCGCATTTTGGGGGTGCAAAGGGAGATGCTCTGTATAAGTCACCCCCTGCTGTCTCTGGCCCAGCTCTGTCCACCCTGGCACCATCACAATGTCTTAATGACCACATGGCTGGTTTTCACCCCTTCTTGCCTCTACCCCAATGCTGTTGTGGGACCCCCTCCCAAGATCCAGCCCTGCTGCCCCTGGGGATGACCAGCCCAGCCTGGCCCCATTTACCCCCTGCTCTGGGGTGGGTTTGCCAGCAGCCGCAGGCGGGCAGGGCCTCCCGTACAGCCTGTCCTCTGCTTGTTTACCGCCCGGTGGCATCCCGATGGCTCAGTCACATGTGACAGGTGCTGATGCTTCCCAGAACACCCGACCCGGCGCTGGCGTGACCGGGAAGTCACTTATAAATAGCGGGACAACGGGTGCTACCGACAGCCGAGCACGGGCGAGAGCAGCCACCACTGTGCCGATGGATTTCCAAGCTGGCATCCTGCGGGATGGCAACCCCATGGAGAGCCTGGAGAAGCAGCTCATCTGCCCCATCTGCCTGGAGATGCTCAGCAAGCCGGTGGTGATCCTGCCCTGCCAGCACAACCTCTGCCGCAAGTGTGCCAACGACGTCTTCCAGGTGAGAGGGGGGTGCCTGCACCCTTTCCCCCCACCAAACCTGGGTGCTGTGGTGCTGTGGGGATGCTCACGGCACTTCAGGGATGCTCGCGGTGCTGTGGGGATGCTCATGCACACCCCAATGTGCATCTCCCAGGCTGCCAACCCATACTGGCAGAGCCGGGGCAGTGTGATTTCGGGGGGCCGGTTCCGGTGCCCGTCGTGCCGCCATGAGGTGCTGCTGGACCGTCACGGTGTCTATGGGCTGCAGAGGAACCTGCTGGTGGAGAACATCATCGACATCTACAAGCAGGAGTGCTCCAGGTAGGCACGGGGTGGCTGTGGCTGTTTGCTTGCGCCTTGCCCCAGGGAGGACACAGGGAGATGGGGACACGGATGTGGCGATGCCCAGTTCCCGAGCCCCAGCACCATGGTTGAGACTACAGGAGACTGCATCTCGGGGAGAAACTGGGGGGGATTTTCTGCTGGCGCAGTGGTCTCTGACCTGAATCTGCTTCCTCTTGACCCAAATCCTCCTCCCCCTGTCCACTGGGATTTGGGTCTCTGGCCAGCTCAAGGGAGCAGTGGGTCCCAGGCAGGCTCTGCCCCTGCTGCGCTCTGTGGCTGAGGTGTTCGGTGGGAGGCAGGAGGTGTGGGGGACAAATCCAAGCTCTGTGCATGACAGCGGGTGCTACCGGCTGATAAGGGGCAGAGGGACAGTTTGGGGGGGCCCGTTCAGTGAAAGAGTGTAGCTGGGGGGGGAAAGGGGGCCACAGGATCTCGAGGTGGAGCCGTGGCCCCGGCCAAGCTCCCTGAACCACTGTAAATATTGTTTGAGAGCCATGGGGACGATGGCCCAGGGCAGGTGTCTGTGCCTGCTGGGGGGGCTCGGTGGGCTGGCCTCTGGTTTCTTCTGCGGCTTAGCTTGTCCCCATGTCCCCCCTTGCTGCAGAGGGGACACTTCAGCTGCAGCCATTGGCTGGGCCCCCCCCGGGGGTTTCTTGGTGCCCCCACCCCAGTCACAGATTGAGTGACAACAATCAACGCCCAAGGCTAAAATTAGACCCTTGTGCAGCGTGCCTGGAGCGGGGCCCCAGGACCCCTCCGCTCACCAGCGCCAGCTGCTGCTATGCCCAGTGCCACACTGGTTTAAACTGGGACTCACTGGGAGTGGGGCTTAGGGAAGCACAGAGGTTGGTGGTTCCTGAAGGAGCAAGTGTGGGGTTATGCCAGGATCTGTCCTCTTTCCTGGGGACCTGACTTAGGGGTGGCTGTGCAGCATCAGTGGGGATGTCACCACAGTGGGGATGATGGAAAGATGGGGCGGGACATCATCAGGCGGGGATGTGACTACAATGGGGATGTCACCCCAGTGGAGATGTCACCATGATGGGGATGTCACCGTGCCTGTGCTGCTCTCTCCAGCAGGCCACTGAAGAAGGGGGAGCACCCCATGTGCAAGGAGCACGAGGACGAGCGGATAAACATCTATTGCGTCACTTGTGAGGTGCCCACGTGCTCCATGTGCAAAGTCTTCGGTGCCCACAAAGACTGCGAAGTTGCCCCCCTGCAAACCGTCTTCCAGGGCCAGAAGGTGCCATGGGGGGAGTCGAGGGGGGATGCAGGGAACACAGCTTGTCCCATGGCAATGTGCTGAGCTGGGGCAGACACAAATAGCACTGGGACCTGCTCATTTGGTATTAATAGCCCCCGTGTGACTTTACCCAGGAGACAGCCTATATTTAGAGTGGTTGTGGCTTGTGGGAGATGTGGGGGGAGCAGAGCTGCGGCTGGGCATGTCCCCATCCCCACTGGGATTCAAGCTGTTTCTGTCCATCCATCCCCGCCCAGACCGAGCTGAACAACTGCATCTCCATGCTGGTGGCAGGGAACGACCGGATCCAGACAATCATCTCCCAGCTGGAGGACTCGTGCCAGAGCACCGAGGTGAGGAAAGGGAGACAAGGAGCCCCCTGAAACCCAGGGGTGAAACCTCAACCCATTTGGGTTGGCTGGGAGGGAACTGGACCCCATGGACTAGGCAAGCCTCTGGGATGCTGCTGGTGCTGAGGGACACACATGGCATCCCTCACCCCTTGTCCCCATAGGAGAACAGCGAGGCGGCCAAGCGGGAGCTGTGCGCTCGCTTCGACACCTTGGCAGCGCTGCTGGAGGAGAAGAAGTCGGAGCTGCTGCAGCGCATCACCCATGAGCAGCACCACAAGACGGGCTTTGTCCAGGGCCTCATCCGCCAGTACAAGGAGCAGCTGGAGAAGTCAAGTCGGCTGGTGGAGACGGCTGTGCAGGCCATGGAGGAGACAGGGGGAGCTGCCTTCCTCATGGTGAGACCCCCAGACCTCCCTGCTGGTGCCCCCATGGGGTCCCGCTGGCTTGGGGACGTCCTGGTGGCTGCCACGTGGCTTCACTCTCCTCTTCTCTTGCTCCCCACAGAATGCCAAGCAGCTCATTAAAACGTAAGTGCCCAAATCGGGGAACATTTGGTGATGCTCAGTCCTGCAGCTGGGCAGGTTTAGGCTGCTGGGGCGCTTTGCCAGTGGTACCCGGGTGGCAAGTGTGGGGATGCTCCAGCCCCCATGGTCCCCCAGGTTGGCCAGGGGCAGGGTGGGACATGGCCATATTCTCCCTGCCTAGGATCGTGGAGGCCTCCAAGGGCGACAGGCTAGGGAAGATTGAACAGGGCTATGAGAGCATGGATGCCTTCTCGGTGAGCCTGGAGCACCTCGCCGAGGCAGTCCGCGCCTTGGACTTTGACCCTGGTAAATCAGTCCTCAACCCCAGTGCCCCTTTACCAGCACCCTGATGGCACCCGTCACCTTTCCCAGTGGCTCTATGGTGACATTTGGCCACTTGTTTGCAGCTGAGGAAGACGAGGAGTACTTTGATGGGGAGGAAGAAGAGGTGGAGGAGGATGTGGCACCTGAAAGAACAGTGATGGGTAAGAGGTGGCACTGCTGCCCCACCTTCCCAGGCCCCTCAAGAACCTATGAGGGAGCTTTGGGAGGATGGGACCCCCTTCGATCCCTCCATTCCCTCCCATTGTAGCTCCCCAGTAGCTGCAGTGGCGTTGCCAGCATGGGAGGAACGTCGCGGGTGCAGGATGTCCGTCGACGGGACTTGGGATGGGGAGAAGCACCATGGGGTCTGGTGGACTCGCAAGCCAGCACCTGCTTCAGCACAGAGCACTTTTCTATACGGGTGCAAACAGGACAATTCCACACGTTTTGTATCTTCCTTGTTTTGTATATAATTGTCATAGATTTAAATTTTGTGTACTTTGTAAAGAAAACCGGTGTTTTGGGCACGTTTATTTGCTTCGCTTCTTGTTCTTGGCTTGATGGGCACCGGGGATGCAGGTGGGTTTGTCAAGCTGGTGCCATTGCTGGTGTCGCTGCCAGCACCGGCACAGCAGAGGGATACTTCCTGGTCCAGCACTTCATTTTCGTGCTCATTAGCACCTCTGACAGTGCTGGCTGCCTGCCCAGGTGTGTCACAGGCCAGCGCCTGACAGGGTTTATCTCCTGCTGATGGGATGCCCTGGACCAGTGCTTGCTCAGGCTTGGAGATGTGGCAGACGACTGAGGATGCTCTGGGCTGTACCAGTCCTTCCCAGCATGGGGATGGCCTTGGCATTGAGCTGCCAGTTTCCAGCTCAGCACCTGGCCAAAGGGAAACTGAGGCAGCACCCAAAGCTATGCAATCAGCCCCGGGAGAAATGGTGCTCCTCACCCGGGGCAGTGGGCAGGGGTCACTGCTGGGGGGTGACACGGCTGGATACGAACCGGCAGAGCACGGAGGAGGTCACCGGGTGCCTTTGGAGGAGGGCACAGGGGAACGCTCCATCCTCCCCTTGCCTCGGGGGCTGCTCCCATGTCCCGACGCACGGCTCCTGGGGGATGCCCACAGCGGGTCCAGAGCAGCGCCCCGGGTGCGGGGCGAGCGCTGCAGCCGCCTTGCAGCCGGCCCGGCCGTGCCCTCCCTGCTCCGGCCTCCTCTGCACACGGGACCCCGGCGCTCCACACGGGCCACACTCCCGGTCACCCGCGCCGCAGGACCATGGCAGCGCACGGGGAGGAGCGGCACCTGCTGAGCCCGGGCACAGGCGGGTAGGGGCGGCCGGGACCCTGTGCGGGGCTGCAGGAAGGGTCCCTGCAGGCTCTGGCGGGGAGCGGCCCGGGGGTCCCCGGCACCACCCGCGCCCTGAGCACCCCTCCCGCAGCAGGTCCTACCTGGGGGCCGCGCACAAGGACGGGCACGGCTCGGTGCAGAGCCAGGGCCCCTCGCTGGCGCTGGGGCCGCGGAGCAGTCGGCACTGCCACACTCGGGGGGCCGCCGGTCCCCGCGGGCAGCAGCAGCAGGCGCGCAGGAGGCTCTACCTGGCCGCTGGCATCTGCCTCCTCTTCATGGCTGGGGAGGCTGTGGGTGAGTGGTGGCCGCAGGGTCTGCTCCGGGGGGGGGGGTTCACCATGGGGACACCCTCAGTGCCTGCCTGCAGCACCTCTTGCTCGGATTCCCTGCACGCAGGGCCCCCCGTTGCTTGTCAGGGGGTGAAGCATCCCAGTGGGGCCCCCACACTGCAGCATGCGGTGACTTGCTCTGTGCCCAGCTCAGGGTGGGATCCCACACACACACATACACACGAAGCCACCCGGGTGTCCCCACGGCCCCTTCTCCACAGGCGGGTACCTGGCGCACAGCCTGGCCATCCTGACGGATGCAGCGCACCTCCTGACGGACTTTGCCAGCATCATGATCAGCCTCTTCGCGCTCTGGGTGTCCTCACGCCCCCCCACCAAAACCATGAACTTTGGCTGGCACCGGGCAGGTAACAGGGCAGCAGCACCCCCTGAGCTGCCGTCCAGCTCCCACAGACCCCAGGGAGCCCATGGAGCATCCCAGGGTGCCCTCCCTAAGGGGAACCCTGGGGGCATAGGAAGCCCTAGCAAAGCCCCTGCACCATGTATATGGGCAGGGAGCAACCCCAGGGATGGGTGCTGGGTGCTCACCCCAAGCCCTGGCACTGCCTGGGCCAGGAACGTGCTCAGGTTTGGGTGGCAGCGAAGCAGCAATGAGGGGGGCTCTTTGCAGAGATCCTGGGGGCCCTGCTCTCCGTGCTCTCCATCTGGGTGGTGACGGGTGTCCTGGTGTACCTGGCGGCCCAGCGCCTGCTCTCGGATGACTATGACATTGAGGGTGGTGTGATGCTCATCACCTCCGCCTGCGCCGTGGCCGTCAATATCGTGTATGTATGGCCAGCTCTCGCCCTCCCAGTCCCCTACCCTGTGCCCAGTGCCCCCAGGGATGTCACCGCTGCCCTGCCCACAGGATGGGGGTGGCTCTGCACCAGACTGGGCACCAGCACAGCCATGGGGCAACCAGTGAGCAGCCCAACACCAGCGTTCGTGCTGCCTTTGTCCACGTCTTGGGGGACCTGCTGCAGAGCGTTGGTGTCCTCATTGCATCCTACATCATCTTTTTTAAGGTCTGGGTGGCTAATGGGGGTAAAGGGGATGCTGGGGACACAGGGAGAGCATCCTCAGCCAGCCTTGAGGTGCCAACAGGGATTTGGGATGGGGCAATGGTGCCAGAGGGGCCTCACCTTTTCCCACCCCTTCCAGCCTGAGTACAAGTATGTGGATCCTGCCTGCACCTTCCTCTTCTCTGCACTGGTGCTGGGGACAACGCTGTCCATCCTCCGTGATGTCCTCCTTGTCCTCATGGAGGGTAAGGATGAAGCATGGGGCTCTGGGCTGCAGGGCCACCCCTGGGTGCCACAGCCACTGTTCCTGCAGGGCTCAGGGCTCTCCCTCCGCAGGCACCCCCAAAGGGATAGACTTCAACGCCGTGCGGGAGGCTCTGCTGGCGGTGCAGGGTGTGGAGGCCGTGCACAGCCTCCACATCTGGGCGCTGACAGCAGCGCAGCCGCTGCTCTCGGTGCACGTCGCCATCAGTGAGTATCACAGCCTGGGGATGGAGTCAGGGCTCACCCACACCCCAACATCCCCTCCCTTGCTCCTCGCAGATGCCGGTGCCAGCGCGCAGGAAGTGCTGGAGGAGGCCAGTTCCCGGCTGCAGGGCACCTTCCACTTCCACACCACCACCATCCAGGTGGAGAACTACTCTGAGGAGATGCAGGACTGCCGGGAGTGCCAGCCACCCCGCGACTGAGCCTCCCACAGCCCCCTTGTGTCCTGAGAGGGGCTTCTTATGGCGGCAAATAAACCAGAGTAGAGGGCTGGGTGTGCAGGTGGGGATGTCGGGTTTGGCAGCATCGGGGCGTTATCTTGGGTGTCTGCTAGGAGCAAAGGCAACAGGGACAGCCCCACAGCTGCATGGAGGCCAGCAGGCTTCATTTTCCCTGTTTCTGTTCAGCTGGGGGAAGGCAGCTGAAACAACCCTCTTCCCTTCTTTGGGCAGCGCTGCAAGGCAATGGGGTGCCTGGAACTGTGGGGGGAACCATCCCAGCCCGGGGAAGGGAGAACACACGTGCTCTGCTCTCACCTCTTATCGCTCTGTTTGCCCTCAGGAATCTAAAGGACTCACCCTTCCCAGGGGCTGAGGGCTGGGAGGCCACACAGGACATTCCCAGGGTGCCCGGATGGCTGCCAACAGTCGAAGCACTGGTGCATCAACACACCAGTGCTCCCAGTGGGTACAGCCCACTCCCCAATCCCACAGCCACCGGCAAGCCTCCGCCTATCCACCCACCTTTATTGTATTGGTAAAACCCAATAACGGGTAAAACCCCATCAGCAGTAACCAACTGCCCCGGGGGGGCTCCCATGTGCCAGGAATGGACCACCCGGAGCCAACCCAAATCCCCAGCGGCCCTCAGGGTTTATCCAAGTGTGGGTACTTCTTGCGCAGGATGGAGACCTGATCCTTGAAGAGGACGGGGTCGAGGCGCAGCTGGGAGGACACGAGGGGCATGTAGCCAAACCAGTCCACCAACTGGTTCAGGCAGTCCTGCTGGGAGAGATGCCGACCACCGGCTGTGCCCTTCCCCTTGGCAGGAGGAGACCATGCGAGTGAGGGGCTCCGCTTCCCAGCCAGGGGCGTCCCTGCATCCCCATCCTTGCTCCCTACCTGCTGGGGCACTGCCTCCTTGTACTGCTTCCTCTGGGCCACCTTAATGGGCGGCAGCTTGGTGACAGCGGCCACGAGGATGTTCATCAGGATGTCCTCGCAGGCGGCCAGGCCATCCACCAGCTCCCGCAGCCGCGCCGGCAGGTACACAGTGAAGAGGCTGTGATAATACCTGGGAAGGGAGAGGGAGGGGGCAGGATGCAGCCAAGCCCACCACCACCAGCACTCCTCCACGGCTGGGTACCTGTGATAGAAGGCAGCTGTGGTGAGGATGATGGAGAACTCATTGGTCCCTTTGGAGGTGTAGCCCCAGCGCCTTTGCTCGGTGTCCCAGAAGTGGCTCTGTGCAGGGAAGCCCACGATGCGCTCAGGGAAGCTGCGCCACACCATGAAGGCAAAGTCTACCTGGCATAGGATAGGGGAGGCTGTCACTTGCCTGCAGGGACCTGTGGGAGGGGGCTCACCCCTGGAGGTGTGTCCTGGGCATGGGGACATGGGCACAGCAGGCACATCTCCCTGCCAGCCCTGTGGTGACTGATGAGCATCCACAGCCTCACCTCACTGGTTGAGAGGCTGGTGTGCTCGTCCAGGCTCAGCACAGCATCCGTCTGGATGGCTGCGTAGGGGAAGAAGCGGTCACTGACCTAGGGAGAGGAGACAGGTTCGGATGTGCCATGGGGTGACTGCTCAAGCTCCTCAACCATGTCCCAGCTCCCTGCCATCATCCCAGCTCTTCTCACCTTGCTCCTGCCCTGGATGACAGTCAGAGGCACAGTGGTCTGGGGCCATTTCCCACTCGGTGGTGATGGCTTTTCGCTGCTCCACAGCACCAGGATCTGCAGGGAGAGGACCAGCATGCCTGGGGGTGTCTGGCTGGGCTGACCCATCATGCTGCATTGATGGCCACGGTTGAGCCCTCCCCAACCCTGCAGCAGGACCTGCTCCAGCCCCCCTCACCCCAAAACCATCTCATGGCAGCTTGGACCAGAATAAAGCCCAGGTGGTCCCACATCCACCCCAGACACCCCCTCACACCCCTAACACACCCGCACTCTTCCCAGCCCACAGGACCCTGCCCCATCCCTCCCGCCGCATCCTCAGGAGCAATGCGGGGCTCAGCTCCCCTACCTGGGCGCAGTACTGGGATCCGGACACGGCTTGTATGAGCCTGAGGATGGGCTGGGAGAGGGACCCCTCCATCGAAGTGGTCCGGATGAAAGCTGTGAACTTCTTGGAGGGGCCGGACCCTGAAAAAGGCAGGCAGAGGGTAAGAGCTGTGCCATGCGCTGGGTTTGCCGTGCTCAGCTGGGGCAGGCAGGCTCCTACCGCGCTGCAGGTGGTAGAAGGGAAAGTCCCCGAGGTGTGTGGAGAAGTCGGGCAGGGCCAGGAGCCCCCCGGGCAGCGTGTTCCAGAGGAAGCGGGAACGGGAGCGGTGCTGAAGCAGCCGGTCCTTGATGATCTGCCAGAGGCCGGAGAGATGCTCCCAGCACCCCGGCTGTGACCCCGGGGGCTGTGTGTGTGTGGGGAAGTTCGAAGGCGGGGGCTCACCTCCAGTGTGGTGTGCACAATCTTGTCCACAGAGGAGAAGTACGCATCCCACAGGAACTGGGTCTGCTGCTGGAAAGCCAGCACACGCTCCGGATGGATGCAGCGCACGGCAGAGGGGATCTGTGCCACCGGGGAAAGGGGGAGCTTGTTTCTCACCTCCGTGTTCCCCAGCCCCCTGGCAGAGCTGCTTTGCCTCTGTCACCTCCGTGCCATCCCAAGGGACACCCCTCAGCCACTGTCCTACTGCAGCTCTGCCCCCTCCTCTCCCTGGAGCAGGATCTGGCCCAGGACCCCCAAGGGCTTTGGGTCTGAGATGTTCAACACTTTCCCCTCCCTGAGCTGAGTGATGCTCCAGGGCTGCTGCTGGGGTGGGACCCCCTCTCCTCCTGCCCACAGGAGGGCTGTGGAGGTTTCACCCCCCCGATTGCCTGAGGGCTCCACCACTGGCATCAACACCGGGGGATCGTTTGTGCCCGGTGTGGGGCAGGATCTGGCCGCGGTACCTGCAGGAGCAGTCTCTCATTGCCCACGACAGCAGCTTTGCCCCAGTCGATGGCCTCCGCAAAGGGCAGCTCCCAGCCATCACTCAACAGCACGGGGATGCAGGCAGCCTGCGGCAGAACCCACACAGGCTTGGACAGAGCCCCCGGACTCAGGGAGGGGCGTCCCCTGTCCCCCTGGTACCTGCAGTGCCTCCAAGAAGCGGAATGAGCCCAAGCGCCTGCCCCGGGGCACAATGCAGAAGGTGGAGTTGTGCAGCAGCTCCTGATAGTCAAACCTGGGATGGGAGATGGGATGAGAGTCAGGCTCGGCCTCACCTGTGAGCATCTGGGGTCTCAGTGGCACCCAGCATGGATGAGCATCCCTGCCGGGGGGGAAGGAACCAGCACAGGGCAGTGCTAGGCTCAATCTGGTCTGATTTGGCTCCGAACAACCTCAGTTCCACCCGGCCACGGAAGCAGAGGCACCTTGCGTGATGGAGGGATGCGCGCTGCTGAAAAAGGAGGGGCCGGGACAGGCCCCTGGTGTCCTTTGAAGGCTCCCTCCACCCACCCGCAATGAAACCACACGCAAAGCCGGCGCCTGAGCTCCCAAGCCCGAAACTGCGGCCGCTCCCGCGCCGTGCCCGGACTTGCCGGGCAGCACCAGCGCTGCCTCCCTCGGCGCTGGGGCCGGGCGCAGGCAGCGTGGCCCGCCCCGTCCCGGCCGCGCTCATACCGTGGGGCTATGAAAGCCCCTTCTGTGAGGCCGATGGGGAGCGGCGCGGCTGCGGCCGGCAGGAAAATCCGATGCTAGGCTGGGACAGACCCCAACTGTTCTGGCCAAGGGGAGGGAGGGAGGGAGGGAAGGATGGGGCAGCTGGGTCCTGGGGTGTGCGTGGTCCAGCCAGCGGTGAGCATGAGGCCAAAGGGCTGCTTGAAATGTGCTGGTCCCCAGGGGGAAGGGTGTCCCCGTGGTGCGGATGTGAGGCTGGGTCTAGCCTGGGGGTTGAGGATGTGTCCCCTCCACGGGTGCTGGAGTACCCTGCAGCATCCTGGCACCCTGGGAGGTGGGAAACTGTCCCCACTGCCAAGGCACAAAGGTTTACAATCAAGACCTGCCACCAGATGAACAACCCCTATGTCTTCAATGGATGCTGAAAACCCCATTAGCGCACCCTGCCTCCCTAACACCTCAGCTTCAGGCTGAGTGACCTGCCATAAGGGCGAGGGCAGCTCAAACGGGACCCACACATCTCCCCTCTCACCATGAAACCACAGCAGCCACATCCCCTGCGGGTGCTCACCCTTGGGGCTGCCCCGCTGCCACCTGCTCATGGAGGCCCCAACCCCTGTGGTCACCCCCAGCACCTCCATGGGGCTGCTCCCAGCTCCGGGACTGGGTGGGCAGGAAGAGGAGCCCTGGGGGGGGGGGGGGGGGGGGCCGGGCCGGGG
>WYDI02015310.1:24748-39738 GCA_009867235.2 Psittacus erithacus
CCCCCCCCCCCCCCGCGGGCGCCCCCCCCCCCCGGGCCCCCCCCCCCCCCCCCCCGGGGGCCGCCCCCCCCCCCGGGGGGGGGGGGGGGGGGGGGGGGGCCCGGGGGGGGGGGGGGGGGAGCCCGGCCGCGGTCACCCTCCCCTCGCAGGCAGTCACGGTGGGGAGGCTGGCGCCGGCCGGGCTGCGGGGCCAGAACCTCCCGATGGAAACACTTTGCTCCTGACGCGCTGCGGTTTCCGGGTAATTCGCTGTCAGGGCTTCCTTGTTTTGTTAGGAGCTGGGACAGGCGCCCGCTGCGCTCCCTCCCCATGGTCCCTGCGTGGCTCTGGCCGGGCACGGTGCCACCGAGGACCCATCAGCTCCGGAGAGCTTTTCCCAACCTGCTCCGATGGCTTTAAAGCTGGGGCAGCCCGCAGCAGGGCCGGGCTGCAGCGCTGCTACAAGCCACCCTTTATCCAGGCACAGAACTGGTTTGTTTTAGGCAGCCCCCCCAGGCACAAGGAGGGTGATGACTCCCAGCAAGACCTTCCTCCACTCCCCACACTGCCCTCCACTGCATCGGCTCCCGCTGCCCCAGGCAAACAAGGACATCCCCATGGGGTAGTTTTGTCTCACTTCACCTGTCCCCATCATCAGCCTTGCCTGGCTTTGGGGACATCTTGTCCCGGTTCAGGAGGGCATAAATCGCTGTGTGAGGTCAGGCAGAGCAGACCCTACACAATGGAGATGCTGATGGCTTTGTGCCTGGGTGTCCCATGGACACGAGCAGGATGGCGGAGACTTGGGGTCACGCACAAGCACGCTGTCCTGTGCCACGTGTCCCCCATCTATCTGCTGCCTAAAGCTGTCCTGCGAGAGGTGCAAATCTCCCCGCACTTCAAACAGCGTTAGTGGATTACCAGGGCTGCGCAGAAGGAGATTTCCCAGTCCACCGCCCCGGCCAGGCTGCGGGGCTGACCTTGGGCTCCGTGTCCTGCCAGCCCGTGGCATCACCCACCATCCTGTGATGCCCGAGCTGCTCCAAAGCCTCTGCTAAGCCCAGCGCCGGGGGCACCCCAGCTCCACTTTTACCTCCTGGCACCTCCTAAGACACTTTGAGGACGATGCCCAACACAGCTTCTCCCCATCTGCTCCCTGGCTGGGCGGCTGCAGGATGTCCCCAGGCAGCAGGACAGAGACCTGTCTGTCACCGTTGGGATGGGATCTGTGTTTACCAGCCCCGGGCCGGGCAGCTGGTGGTGTGCCTCAAACAGCAGGACAGGGAGGCAAGGAGCCAGTGTGCATCCCTGCAGCATGGAGCTCCCCAAACTCACAAAGCTTTGTCCCCCCCCAGTTCTCCTGCCAAGGTCCATCACACACCATCCCACCTGGGAGGAAGGATGCAGGGGTTCCCCCACCCCTATATATCTGGGGGAGCTCAGGGCTGTTCACACTGGGATGCCCAAGGACCCGCCAGTTTTGCAGGAGTTTTAGAGGAACCAGTGTGGGGGGATGTTTCAGGCTCATCTCCAAGAGAAATGTTTATGTTAGGGGAGGGTGGAAGGGGGGAGAAGAAAAGCATCATTCATCAGTGTTAGGAAAAGGGAAATTGTATTAGAGGTGGCTGCAGTGACTGCAGATAAGAGCCGCTCTTGCCAGATTAATCAAACTTTAATACAGAACAGGAAAGCCCTGAACAATCAGCGCCTCCCTCCCCGCTATGAAACCCTCATTATATCGGGAGACCCCAAAACTCTCCTCTCTCCCCACATCTGCACATCCAGCCGCCACGGATGGGCACAGCTGCACCCAGCAGAGAGGCAGGGACATCCATGGGGTGCCCTCCTCATCAGATCCCCTTTCCCACCCCACCTCTGACTCACTTTTCATAGTTGACGTTATCCTTGTCGCAGCGCGTGTCCTTGTGCCTCTCCCAGTCCTTGCCATGCTTGCAGGTGGTGAGTGAGATGATGTCCTTCCCATTGTGGATGTGGTGCAGCGCGTTCCTGGTGCCGGAGCCGATGCCAGTCAGGTACCGCTTCCCTTTGAACACCAGCAGGTATTTCTTCTTTGGGGGCACCGAGTCCTGATACAACCACCCCCTCTCCCCACCATGTTGAGGGTGGTCCTTGGGGAAGAGAGGGATGGAGATGTCGAAGCCAGGCCTGAAGCTCTCTGTGTAGAAGCTGGCTTTGGCCAGGATGGCCTGGCCGATGTCAAAGCCCAGGTCCTCAGTGTAATTGGGCCAGGTGCCTGAGTAGAGGTTGAAGATGAGGTGGTTGCGGCCATTGTTCCACAGCGGGAAGCCACGGATTTTCTCATCAACATTATGGATGTATTGACCCGAGAGATGGTCGCGGTCCAGCGTGTCGATGCTGAGGATGAAGAGGCAAGCTTCCTCGGGGTTCAGGGTGTAGTAGCGAGAGCGCTCAATGGAGGTGAGGATCTTGCTGTAACTCTCTGAGATAGGCTGGTCTCTGTCCCGGGGGTAGGTGAACACTCTGAAGCCGTGCTTCTCACATCTGGAGAAGTCAAAGCAGGTTTCCATCCGGCATCTGCTGTTCTTGTAGATGCTCAGCTGTGCCGCACGCCGCTCCCGGGGTGACGGCGCTGAGGGATCCCCATTGCTCTGGAGCTCCTCGGGGTCCGCAAAGCTTTTGAGGAGGGACTGATCCGTCCACTGGGGCCAATTCCTCTGGGCTTCAGCTTTCCTCTCGGAAAAGAAAGCGAAACGGCGCAGTTGGTCTCCTCCGAAGAAGAAAAGCAGGAGCCAAGAGGCAAGCAAAGTTAGGAAAATGTATTTCTTCCTGGTCTGCATAGGTTCACACGTGGCTCCAGCTCCTCATTGGGCCCGAGTCTGGTCAGAAGGCCGATGTCCCAAACCCCACGCGGGTCGTGGGGTGGCTCCTGACCCCCAGCTATTGTCCTGTGGCCTCTGCAGCCCGTGGGAGCGTGGATGAACCCCACAGTCCTCTTGCTGCCCCCTCCAACCAAGGCTGCGCCGTCCCTCTTGGGCAGCAGCGCTCAGTGCAGCCGCGTCCCTCTCCCTTCCCCGCAGCGCAGCCGTCACTGAGCTGGGCCCCCGCGCTGTGACAATGACATTTCCATCACCACTTGGCCCAGTTTCAAATCCCTGGAGAAGGGGAGAGGTCGCGCCGTCACCGCCCTGCCACCACCGGCCCTGTCACCACCGGCGTCTCCCAGGGCGGGACCCGCCTTCCAGACCCCTCCTGGGAATCAAAGCTCCCACTCCCTGCGGATCCATCCCCGTCCAACCCGCTTGGTCCCCGCTCCCCGTTACCTCTGGGGACACTCAGCCCCCGGTGGGTTCCGGCCCGCCGTGCCCCGACGTCTCGACACGAAGCTCCCCGCGGCTCCGGGCTGCATCCCCGGCTGGGGCAGGCGGCGGAGCGGCCGCCGTGCCGGGCTCTCACCGCCCCCGCTGCGCGGCCGCACGGAGGAGCCGCTGCCGCTGCGGGAGGCTCCGCGCAGCCCGGGCCGAGGCGGGGACGGGGGCGGACCTGGGGGTCCGTGTCCCCAAATTGTCCGCCTGTGTCCGCCTTGGGCTCGGTCCCCGTGGACCTCCGGCTGCCTGCACCAAACCCCAGCTGCCTGCACCAAACCCCAGCTGCCTGCGCTAAACCCTAGCTGCCTGCACCGCTCGTGGCTGCCTGTCCTGCGCCCGTGCCAGGCTGCCCGCGCCCTGCCCTGCTGCCGGTCCCGCTCACCCCCGCGCTGCCTGCGCCGTACCCCGGGGCGGGTTTCCCGCCCGCCCGCATCGGTTTCACCGCATCGGTTTCACCGCATCCCGCTCCTCCCGTAACCACAACATTCACCCTTTAGCCCCGCCCATCCACTTCCCATTGGCTGCCTGCGCCCCCGTGGGCGTGTCCCGCGGAGGGTCCTCTTGCGGCGGCTTCCTATTGGCAGCGCTCCGCCGCCCGCAGAGCGCCCACGTGGGACGGCGGACGCGGGGTATCCCCGCGCGCCGGGCGGTGGGGGTACCCCGGGGGCGCGGAGCTCCGCAGGGTCCCTGCGCCGCCCGCCCGCGGGCGCCGTGAGCGGGGAGAGCGCCCGTCCCGCCCGGCTGAGCCCTCGGGTGCGGGCTCCTGCAGCCCCTCCCGCGCCTCTCCCGCGCCTCTCCCGCGCCTCTCCCGCATCACCCGGCCGCACACGGCCGCACACGGCTGCGGGAGCTCTTGGCTGTGACAGGAGCTGAGCGGGAGCGTGGCCGGAGTTAATCCCTAAGGAGCGGGCAGCGTGCGAGTCCAGCGCGGGCAGCAGCAAGAGCCGGTCCCGGCTCTGCCTCGGGGTCACCCATGGAGCCGGGACCTCTGGGGCCCACATGCGGGACCCCACACCCCTGTCCTGTAGGGCTCCATCAGAGCGAGAGCGGGATGGCACCGAGCAGCCCCCCCCGGGAGCAGCTTTGCTGGGGCGATGTGGGGTGCTGGGTGCTGAGCCCCACTGCGGGAGCTGGCAGGGGCAGGCCGGGGCTCGCCGCGCCGCTCCCGCCCTACCCTGGCATCCCCCGGCCTCGCCAGCCGCCCTCCGCCCTGCCCCGCCGGCCGGGCGAGACGGGACGCGCCCGTGGATGTCACGACGTGGCTGCCTCAGCCTGCGGGGGGGACCGGGCTCGAAGCTCGACACAGGGCAGGGACTCCCCACGGGGCGGCTGTGCTGGTGGGGATGGTCGGGGCCCCTCTCCCTGCCCCAGCAGGCGGGTGGGACCCGCTGGCACACGCAGTGGCAGCCCCAGGGCTCCATTCAGTGCCCAGCCCGTGCCTCAGTTTCCCTGTGCAGCAAGGGGAGCACAGTGGGAGCTGGAGTGGGGCTGCTCTGTACGGGTGGGGTTTTACCAAATCTATGGATATTTATCTGCCGGGCCTGGCCCTGCGTGGAATTAATCCTGGGCACGGAGGGGATTACCGGGCCGAGGGCTGCTTTAGCTGCAGAAAGCGGATTAACTGAGGACAGAGGAGCTGGGGACAGGCACCGGGAACCCCGGGGGCACCTCTGGGGATCCGGGGGGCACATGGGGACAGGAACCCTGCTGGGTGCAGACAGAGGCAGGGTCCCGGCCATGGAGGGGCCATAGGTGCGATGGGGGGACTGGGGTTGCGCCCCGCACTGGGGGCACTGGGAGCTGTAGCGCGCATCCACGGGTGGCACCGGGAGCTGTAGCGCAGGGCGCAGTGCTGCGTGCGGGGAGCTGAGACCCGGTTCGTGGGTGAGTACGGAGGGAAGGGGTTGGGGAGGGCGGAATGGGGAACACAGGGGGAAACCGAGAGCTGGGGGAGCTCCGGGACCCTGGGACGGTTACTGGGAGCCGCTGGGGGAGCACTGGAGGCTGCGATGGTGTCTGGCGGCGCTGGGGGGAGCGCTGAGAGCTGTGGCTCTGCTGTGGGATACTGGGAGGTGTAGTCCGAGGGCCTGGTGCGTACTGGGAGGTGTAGTTCTGCACTGGGAGGGTGCAGGGCCCCGTCTCCCCACGTCATCCCGTGGATGCTCGGCGCTGGCAGAGGGCCCCACACTGACCCCTTGCTCACACATCCCCAGTGCCACCCCGGCGCTGCAGTGTCCTCCCAGTCCTCAGCATCGCCGGGTGCAGGGAGGGGATGACAGGGATGGGATGGGGACAGCTGCCCCTGGTCATGGTTTTGCAGCGTGAAGAACAGTGCTGCACACAGACACATGGTGGTGGTGGGAATTATGCACTGTGGAAATGCCTACAGCACATTCCTGGGTAACACCGGAGGTGTTGGAGCAAGGGGGAGTCCAATCCTCAGCCATCCCGACAAAAGGCTGAAGCTGGTGGAGCTGCATGGATTTACCCCACCAGAGGTGCTGCCCCTGGTCCTCGTTGGCACTGTGATGGGAGATGCTGCCCCTGGGAACACCCAGGCTCCTGGCACATCATCTGCTTTGTCATTGTCCCCACTGCTGCCAGCATGGCATTCCTGCTGGGGAGCACAGGGCAGTGACAGTGGGTGACATGGGTCCCGGCAAAGCCTTTCCCAGGGGGAATGAAAGGGAACGGAAAAGCAGCACCTCACTCGCTGGTCCTGAGCTGTTTGTGTCCTCCTTGTTTGATGCTCCAGGATGGCCTCAGGGGAAGGACACAGCTCAGTGCAGCAGCAGAGGGATCATCCTTTAATGTCTCCCCTTCTCTCAGTGACACAAAGGAGTGCTGTGAGCAGGACCACGAAGAAAACAGCGCTTTTGAGGCTTCCAGATTTAGTTGTTTGAGTTGTTTTACACCTAGAACAGCACATATGTAGCCCTGGGAGCAGGCTGGGGCATGCAGCCCGGGAGCCTCAGGACCGCTCTGCTGAGATGCTGCGGGTGGGCTGGGGGCATGCGGGGTTGATGTATGTGATGAGTCATGTGGGCAGCCTTGGGGGATGGACAGAGCCCATCAGGTCCCATTTTAACACTGAGAGACAGTGACTGGTGCAGAAATCAAATCCCATTTTCCTCTCTGAATGAGCATGGCCGGGATCTGTGCTGGCAGCTACAGGGGAGCAGCCCCGTCATGGCACAGCTGAGGCAGGCTATGAATTCTACAAGACTCTTAATGCAGAGGCTCAGGGCACAGGAGCTGTGCTCAGAGGGTGCCTCTGACATTCATTATCCCTCAGGCTCACAGCCGCTTGTTCCCATCCCAGCGTGAGTGAAGAACTGGGCAGGTTCCTTCTGCCTGCCCCTGTTGCTCCCTGCTCCAGAGCTGGCTTCTGCACCCAGGACCTGTCCCTAATTGTGCTCTGGAGGAAAACCTTGCCAGAAGAAAGAGGAGAGCCTGAAAAAGCCCCGGGGTCCCCTGGGCAGGGCAGACACCGTCGGCCCTGCTCTGCTCTCTTGGGATGTGGTGGTGCAGGAGCCCTCTCTGAGCATTTCCCAACTTCTCTGACTGCACCTGCTTTAAAACCCAGCCCGAAGCCACCTCTTCAGTCGGGCTCCCCTTGCCACATCCCCATTAGATGCTCCAGCCTGGAGGCCAGAGGCAGCGTTCCTGAAGGATGCAGCACAAGTCCGTGGTGTTGCACACAAGGAAGGAGTTCCCCACGTCCCAGCTTGCTTGGATTGCTTTGATGGGAGGTTGGAAAGAAGGGGCTGGGGCAGCTCTGCCAGAGCCAGTGTTCTCCAGGGCAGCCATGGGCAGGGACAGAGCATCATTCCCTGCTACCAGTGACCAGGGAGACCCCCAGGTTTTTGGGGTGGCTCAGGCTGCTCTGGACTTGCCTGTGCTGTGCAGGAGTTAAGGGTTAGCCTGGTATGGGCTCTGCCACCAGCCCCAGCTCTTGGTTGCTGTGTTCTCACAATGCAGAAGCTCAGATTTGAACGTGAACCAGCAAGGGTTTAATCCATCAGTGCCTTGTGGTTTATCCACAAAGGGGGTTTGCTTCTCAGGGAAGTGGGAAGGAAACAACAACCCCGTTATGGGAAGGGGGGCACCCACCCGAGGTGCCCAGCCCGGAGGGTTGTGCATTGGAATGGGTTTACTCCCAGCTGAGCATCTCCATGTCTGAGCTGCTTTAATATTCAACCCGGTGGCTTTAAAACTGATAACAAACAAGAACCTGCTGCCCATTTGTATTCCTCTCACAGCCATGCCTGCTCCATGCCTGTGCTCTGAATGGGCGCATTCCTCTTCCCCACAGCTTATCTCTGCAGAGCAACCTCTGCGCTCCAACCGGCTTCGGCTCCAAAGCTTTCCATGCTGCCGGCGTGGGGCTGCAATCCCAAATGTCAGCACGGACCCGCTCTTGGTTTCTCAGAGCTGAGTCTTGTTCTCATCCTCCCCATCCCTGCTTGTCCTGCTGGCAGCTCCTTCCCTCCAGCAGATCCGGATTCCCACAGATCCCTCCCCATCCCACTGCTCACACAGGCAGCAAACTGGAGTTACCAGCTCCAGCCCGCCATAGCATCTGCTACTGCTTAAAAACCCCCTCATTTACTCAACCAACCTCCCTGATGATTTAATTAATGCAAATTGAGATGTGCTAAAACCTCCTTGTAATGACTGGGACACTGTTGGGGGGGTGTATGTGTGTGGGGGGGGGGTTTCCTTGTATTTGCCAGGAAAGAATGAAGGCCTGGATTCACAATGGCTGAGGAATGTCCATGGCCCCACAGCTGAGCCTAGGCTGGCAGTGAGAACTTCACAAGCTCTGGTGTCCAGCCACGAGACCAGCCCTGAGGACCAGTGTGGATGCGGGTGCCTCCTGACCCCACTCCTAACACCTAGGCAGCACCCTCTGGAGCCGAGTTCCTTGGATTCCTTTGATGGGTGAGTATATGCTTGATTTATGTGTTGGGTTTTCCATTGGCAAATTGAAACTTTGCTGTGGGTAAAGTTCCAAAGGGAAAAAAATCCATTTTCTCCATCTCCAAAGCGAATCGTTATCATCTGATGCATCAATTTCCAGGCTGCCCTGAGCTGGAAACCCCCATGCTCCGAGTCACAGGGAATTCACCTGAATGGTGTCACCTCCTCAAGCACCAGCTCCTCCTGGCTGGGTTGCTGGGCAGGACTGGGGCTCTGCTGCATGGGCAGACCCTCGGGGTCCAGCCAGGTTGCAGGCACGATGCTTGCTGAGTCCCCTGGCCTTGCGAGTGCGATGCTGCAGGCCAGGAGGGCTCCTGTTCTCTCGGCCAGCAGCAGCAGCGAGGGTATTTTTGAGGGCACAGCTGGGGTTTTGACAGCAGAAGCCCCGTTTCAGGCTGGAGCAGTCTGTTACTGACCATCGAGATGGTTCCTGAATAAAGAGTTAAAGAGGAGTGGGAAGGGAAACTGAGGTGCTGGAGGAGAGAAGGGGCTGTGTGAGGTCTCTCCCGTTTCAGACTACTCCAAAAAAACCCTGAACCAGATGGGAGGGATGGGGTTTGGTCAAGTTCCAGATTTCCCCCATTTTAGGAAGCTGAGCTCAGCGCTGTGGATGCTCCTGCTCTTCGCCTCAATGCGAGGAGAGGGGAGAGCAGGGACCCCGCGCATCCCATCCTCCTTTTTAACCCTCTTTCCCATGCCTTCACCCTGGACTGCGGTATGAGGAGGTGCTGGGACTATCAGCACCTATCCCATGGGACACAGTGGCACCGGACCCACCAGCCCACCCGCTTGGGGATGCCTTCATCTCCTCACCCTGAGAGCAGCTCTAACAGCATTCATCACACAAGGCCTGGGGGGGGTGTGTGGGATCGGGGGGGTTTGGTTTGGTTCTGATTAAAATGAATCACAACATGAGTCTCTCTGGGTATTGATTTCAGTGCATGGCAGTGCTTTGCTGGTTTATTGCATAGGAGACAGGGATGTGTTTTTCCTCCAGAAAGGCTGGCTTTGTTTGCCTGGTCTCACAACGGCAGTGGATGTGTCTGCTCTTTCTTCTTTTAATATATATATTGATCTATTATGAGCCCGAATTAGTAAGGGAAAGAGGGATCAAACACTGAGCAAATGTGAAATGCAAATGCTGTTTTCATGCTGGTGCTGCTGAGTGGTTACAGGCAGTGGGATGGAGTGGGAATTAACCCCTTTTTATGCACAGTTCTTGGTGGAGCTGGGAGGGGAACTGCTTATTGGACTGAGAAGGTCTGAGGTGTGAAAGGGCAGATCTGGGCTGAAGTTAAAAGGTGCCATAATACAACAGGGAGTTGTTTCCTTGGCTCGCAACTGCTGTGGGAAAGGCATGTTTTATTCTGGTGGTGTTATGGTTAGGGACAGATCTCACCCATAAACAGCACCTAAAACATGAGCCGTGGTGTGGCTCTGGGCAGGTCAGGATCTCCTGTGTTACCTGGGGCTGCATGCAAGCAGCGGGGGGATGCCTCCAATCTCTGCCTTTGATTGGAATCAGCCTGAGGGAAGCCAAGCTCTTGAGAGCCACAACCCCTCCTGCTCCCAGGAGCTCCCTGAAGGATAACTGAGCCCTGCTCCCTGACCTTGATTTTGTCAGTGAAACAGCTTTGGGAGCAACGAGCTCAGAGCTCCGCACCGAGCATCATCCTCGCATTTGCTCTTAGCGGGAGCAGGGGCTGGTACAAGCTCATCCATATTGTCTGTTTGACATCGGGGAGGTCATATTCCTTTAAGAGGATTTCCATCCCTGAACTCCTCCCATTGTGACACTTCCAAGCTACATTTTGTCTTGGCAGGGTCTGTTTTTAACTATATCATGCCAGGTTAGTATTCTAGCACAATAGGCTTGCTGAGCTGCCGGCAGAGCTCAATCCGTATCTTCAGTTCAAGGAACTGGGGAGTAATTAGCATCTTTTCTTCCCCCCACCTTCATTTCCAAAGAGCCAAAGCAAATGTCTTTACTGGAATCTTCTATGGCTGCTCAATATTTTATGGCTTCCCGACGCATCGCTATTCCATGTGTTTGTCAAAGTCTCAGTCTCCTCTGCTCTATCCCAGCTGAAGTGGCTGCCTCTGACACTTTGAGATCTAATTAGTGCATCTCCTCCCGGCTCCCACGCAACAAACCAACACCAACCCATCACCCCTTTCCTCGTGCTTTCTCCCAACCACTTGTTATCGCCGGGAGGTGCGGCTCTGTGCCTTGGAGTTATTTTTGAACCCTCAGCAGAGAATTGTTTATGGGCTTCCTTGAATAGCAGAGCTCCTGGTGCTCCATATGGGAAATGCAAATTCACGAGCTCCTGTTGGGAGCGCAAAGGGAAAAGCAGCAAAGACGCAGAGAAATGGGTGGAAGCTCCCCGCTCGCTTGGGAGCAGGGAAAAGGGGGAGCAACGTGAGGAGATCTCAGGGTCTTTCATTGGGTGCTTCTGGATGTAGTGGAGGCGGGAGCCAGCATCCACATGGATCTGGGATGGAGGTGCCAGGGGAGCACAACTGCACATGGGTGTCCTGGAGGATCTGCTGGTGCCATGGAGGGAACAACCGGCTCTGAAACTGTACCCGCTCTTGGGAGCGGCTGTGACAGCTCTCGCTGGTGTGAAGTCTTTGGGCTCTAATAATAGTTGGGCTTGTGCTGAAGCCTCTTCCCCACTCTTGCCTCTCCCCAGCCATCTGTTCTCGAGAAATCTGTGGAATTCATGTGGCTGAGCTCTTACCCATGTTTATTGGAGGGACAGGGACTGGCTCCCCACCCTAAAAGCTGGGGGAGAAAGCTACGTGGAGATACACAAGTTGTTCGGTCTCTTCCCTAGGAAACAAAGAATGAAACCCACACCAGCGGATCTCCCAGGGAAGGGAATTGTGCTGCTCCTTTGCCAGGCTGGGCCGAAGGCAAACCTCACTAGTGAAGGGAAAACCCAGATCTTGTTCAGCATCCTGGTGTGGCCAGGATGAAGGTGCTCACGCGTGTGACATTTCAGGGTTGTGTTGCCCCAGTATTAAAGCAGTTCATTTATGTTTTCATAGCTCTTGCTGCCTGATTGAGAACAATTAAACCATTCCCAACAGCTCATTGGCAAGTGCAGATTTGTTCCGAAGGGAACACTTCCTTAATGGTATTTTTCAGCATAAACACAAGATCCACCTAAATACCTCCAGTAAACAGCAATTTCCTTAAATAGTTCTTACCTTTGGGAGACCAAAAGTCTCCCCAAAAGACCCCCCAAAAGTCTTGTTTCATTCTTCAGTTCTATGGGCTCCTCGCCTGCATTTGGATTAAACCCGGAGATCAGTGGGACCTCTGGAGCCACCGATTCCTTGTGAGGCCTCTCAGCAGCAGCACATGGGAACAGCCGGCGTGGAGAGGGGGAGGCTGCGGTGTGGGAAAGACTTGTCTGAATGTTAATACGAAGACTGGGAAGCATGGATAAAAGGAAGCATGGATAAAAGGAAGCATGGATAAAAGGAAGCATGGATAAAAGGAAATGTCCCCTCTGCTGCTGAGAGCAGGTTTCCTTTGAATGACTATCTCCACTAGTGGGTTATTTATTAAATCACTGCAACTGATTGACTGGGGTCAAACACTGTATTGGATCGCTGGTTTTAGGGTGAACTTTGCCAGTGCAGTGCCTGTTGCCAATCTTAGCAAATATTTGCTACTATTACTTACCAAAGTGCTTTAAAATACTCTCTGATGAGCAAACAGCTGTCAGTTCTTCCACCACGAGTGCTTGAGGGTGGCAATTTAATGCTCAGAAAGCGCCTTTTCTCATTGGAGATGGAATATTTTGGCAAGTTAAAAAAGCTGCTGTGGGCTGAGTTGTCTCCTGGTTATGTCAGACTCTTTGTGGGATGTTTTGAGAAGCACATAGAGGAAACGCTTTAATCTTGATGCTAAATCTGAGCATGTCACGTCCTAAATTCACACGTACAGGGAGTGTTCCTGATGGGGCTGTGATGGACCTGTTCCACTGAGAGCACAGTGTGTGGGACCAAGGGGCCCTGAGCACCCCCTGAGCTGTGGCGTGACTTGGGTTGCACAAGGGCAATGATTTAAGTGGGTGCTGTTATCACTGGCTCGGATCCATCCTGAGGGTAGGACACATTCCTAATTTATGGCACCTTTGGCCCTTTCTGCTCTGGGAATATCTTCTGCAGGTTCTGCTGCGGTCCTTTGTTATCCTCAGGTACAGAAATTCATCTGGCTGATGTGGTTGGAGTTGGGCTTGAAATGGTATCCTCCATCTCAAACCCTGTTTGGGGGCTAAAGGGTGACATGCCGGAGGAAATTTCTCATGCTGCTGCTTGCTCTTTTCCTTTGGAAAACCTGGAATTACAGCGGAAAGCTTTTGTTGGCGATAAGGAATTCTGTAGATAAAACACCTGCCAGAGGCACATGCTGCTGGAAAGAGACTGTCGAGAACTGCGGTAAATGCGTCGATAAACACAAATCAAATGCAAATGAAAGAAAAGCATTTCATATTCCCCTTTCTCCTCGAGCTCAGACAGAAAGAAATTCCACAGAAATAAATGGCTTTGATGAAACGGTCCAAAAATAAAACTGCTCTTGCAACGAAGCCAAACCTGAGCTTGTCTCCGTGCCTCCCCAGCTGCCAAGGGCTGTTGTTTCTCTTTGTACCCCAATAATACTCAGCGGTTTGGGCTGAAGTTGGAAACAGTCGTGGCAGGTGTTGTAAAGGGGGTGCTGAAGAGGCTCAGCATGGAAAACGCCAGAGCTGAGAACAGATTCCAGCTCAGTGCCTCTCATCAATAAACCAGGTTGCCTTTTACATCGGAGAGTTCTTATCTGAAAGGAAAGGGTTTGGCTTTGAAGCCAATCTGCAAAGGAACGTAAGTTACATTCAGGGCTTTTTTTCCTTTCTTTCTTTCTTTCTCCCTGTGAGAAGCCCAGGAAATAAGGTGGAAATCCCTGAGAACAGCTCCTGCGTGATTCCTGGTTTTATCTCTGCCTGCATCCCTTCTTCAGTGGTGGCAAATGATGTCTCATCATCATCTCTCAGGGGGTGAGGGCTGACTAGAGGCAGTCACTCAGGTACCAAACAGAAAGCCCTGAGCCCAGGAAGCCTTGTTTCCTCTGGAAAATGCTGAGATCACCCAAGGATAAACTCACTGATTTTACTAAAAAGCATTAATATTAAAGCATCCAACACACTGTTGATCTACACAGATGACAGTTAATCAGCAATCAAGTAAAACAGAGGCTGATGGCACGCTCTCTTGGCTGCTTTGTCTTCCAGCAGCATTTCATGCAATGTAATCCAAGCATTCAAGATGTTTCACTTAGAAACACGTGTCGTATGTGCTGTCTGTGCATCTACCTCTGCTATTGAGCCAGGCACCCTGTGACTGTGCCAGACACGACCTGAAGGGCCAAGCAGCCACAGCATTTGGACTCTGAAACCTCTTCAAGCACGCAGAAGGGTCTTAACACGCTGCTGGAAAATGGCTCTTCCCATGGCCAGCAAGGCGCTCCAGCAGAAAACTCTCCCAGTTCTAGCAGCTCGGCGGCTGGATGTGGTTTCCATGGAAATAGACATCAGATCAGTGAAAAACAGGGCAAGTGTTTAAAATAATCTCTGTTTTGAGAGCTTTGTGCGGTTCTGTCACAATATTAACCGTGTGCAAGGTGGGATTCTTGTGTTTTATCATTTTTGGTGCAAAATCCTTGTTTTTAAGAGCGCGCACAAGGGTGGGTCCTTTGGAAAAGTCCTTTCTTCGGTACCGAGGGTACAGAGGCCGTTGTTTTGGGCTTGTGTTGCAGCAGAATGTGTGCGCTGTCCTCCGGCCATCCGTCTTTGTGCACATTGACTCTTGGTGTAACTCAAGTGGCCGTAGCACGGGGCTACCGTGGGGATTGCGCACAAGTCCTTTGTATGGAGCATGCACAAACGCAACCGGTTCATTAAAAGCACATTTGCATGCGAACCACTTCCCCACGCTTGGCAATAACGTTATCTCGGACAGGGGAATGCTCTCAGTGCAGCCCATGGGGCAAGGATGGATCATCTTTACAGGGCCATTGTGTGCACGCCATGGAACCCACACGGGCGCGGACGCTGTGGATGCGCTTCGACTCACGGGTGTCACCCCAAAGGGGGCGGCCACATCCCCAAAACACACTGCCGAGGCTCTGGGGCGGGAGCGCTGTCAGCGGCACGGACCCGCTTTAGGGCTGCTCTGCAGTGGCTGTGACCCGGCGGTGACCGGAGGCACGCGGTGGTCGCGCTGTGCCCGTGCTCTCACCCACGGCCATGGCCCGCAGCTCACTGCGGCCCCGAGGTGAGCAGCGATGCCCCTGACGGCCCCGCGGGCTCTGAGCTCAGTGCCCAACCTCCGCTGCTGACCGTGCCCCCGAAGGGACGGGCGGCCCCGAGGGACCGCGGCCGCGCAGACAAAGGGAGACCCCCGAGAGCCGCCGAGCACGGGCGGGGCGAGGGGTGGGGTGGGGGGCGCCGCTGCGAGACCGCGCACCCCCCGCGCAGGCTCCGCAGGTCCCGGGGGTCGCCGCACCCCCCCCCCCCCCGGCGGGGCTACACTTCCCCGCGACCACCGCGGGGCGGGGGGGGGGCGCCGCGCCCCCCCCCCCCCCCCCTCCCCCCCGCCCCCCCCCCCCCCCCCCTCCCCCCCGGCCCC